>JBBPDI010000004.1:3501623-3519103 GCA_037974545.1 Cucumis variabilis
CTCTTTTCAAATTACCCTAAAAATAATAGAAATGAAATTAGAACCTTTCACCTTTTAGATAATTTTAAATCCATGTCCTCCAACCATAATCATTTTGATTTGATATTGTCTATTAACTGTTGAGTTTAGCTCATTCTTTATGTAAATATATGTTTAAAGAAAATTTAAGAACAAAATCTCTAACTTAAATGTTGAATTTTTGTTTTATATTCATATTTTTTTTTTTGTTATCTGGCTCATAATTGATATCTTTCTATATTGATTGTCTAATGAAATCTAATCGTAGAATGACTAGGATACTAAAAGTATGTCAGTTTAGCTTAGATATTTGATACTTCTTGTTTTCTTTTCTATCTATATTTTGTTAAAAAAATTCATTAAGGACAGAATTGAAAAAGAAAACAAAAAATTACCCATTTTCTCCTTTTTGAATTTCAAAATATGTGTGGGGATGAAGTTTGGACATTTGGCATGCTTTATCTAATCCAAACCATGCATGTTTAAATTGGCTATATTGGCTGTAGTTTTTCTTCAATTAAGTTTTTATGACCTAGTTACTGTTAATTAGGTCATAAATCCACAAAACTTTGAAGTATGAATTTATAATAGTTAAATATATATGTCCCTAAACCCAGAAATCAAAACATCAAAACAAAGTTAATTTAATCTTCAATTTTCATGTATTGCAATCTAACGTTCCAAATTTGAGATAATTTTATCGTAATTATATTAAATTAATTAAATGATAAGTGAGATTATTCAAAATTTATTTGATTAAGGATGTTAATTATTTAATTTAATTCAAAGTTTAGGAAAAAACGTGTGATTTGGTGGAGTATGGATTAAGTAATTAAATATATGTATAAATCTGAGAAAATGTGAGAATTTATGAGTAATGATTTATAGATATATAATTAATTGGGAAAAGATGGTACTTAATGTGGAGTGAGAAGATTTGAATTTTGTATGAATAGATGATTATTTAGAAAGAGTGGATTTATGAAAAAAAACTTAGTATATATACTTTTGATTTGGAAAGATTAAAAAGGTGAAATTGAGTTTTTACAGTATATATATATATATATATATACATAATTATCAGGGTTGCCTTGTTTTACATGCAAGTATTAAGAAAAAGAACAATATAATTAAATGATTTTTTTTCCTTTCTTCTTCCATTCACATGCGACCCCCACTTGATCACTTTCTTTGGTTGGCCACCAGCTAGCCGATGACCCCATGCAGGCTTCCGTCTGCCCTAACCCACGTCGACGACTGACAGACGCTGTAAGCCTTTGGGGTCGTGCTGTTCTCCGAGAGCTACCGTAGATCTGCGCTGTCGCTTCTAGAGCCGTTCTCTGATTATTTCTTAGAAATATAAGTGTCACATGTCGCCTTAAAAACAAGGGAACCACTTAATAAAACAATATTGAACTTGAATTAATCTAAGGTTCAACTACTCATAGAAAAATTAAACAATAATTGCTTAGACTTCCTAGATCGAATAAGTGTGGATTTTTGTTCATGTGTAACTCATGTTTTGATATGATACAGTCACTTCATTATAGGCGTAACATCCGAAAAATTGAAACATTGCTTACCCCTGTAAAATTTCTACATCCCTTGTCTCATTATAAGTTTTTCATTGGTTACTTGGTTCATTGTAATAACCAATTTGAAATTCAAACTAATCCGATAGGATTTGACACTTGAAAATTTCTAAGTTTATCACTTATGCTTGCACTGATCCCTACATTACTTACACTTAATCATACACATCTAGTCGATAAGTGTCACCTCAATAATATGACATGCAACTTTAAAACATCATCAAAATGAGAATAATTTACTTTGATGGACAAACATGGCCAACATACATTATTGATGGTAAATTTTGGCCAATAAACTCACTTGACTAGCACGTGTTGCCGACAATAAATTTGTAAGTTGGTGAACATGTTATATGCAAAACAGTAAAAAATAACATACACATTGATACTTGTCACATGCATTTTGATGCTTAAGTAAAAGATCTTAAGCACAAAGCTTACATAAGAGTAAGTAGTTTGGGGGAGATTGAACTTACCTTTTTAAGTACGACAATTTATAATGGAGTTCATGTATTTTTCTTAATCCCTTACAGTTAAAAATTTTGCTTCCTTTTTCATTTGAAAAATTTAACGCTCAAGGGTTGGATTGGGCCACTAAAAATATTCCATACTAGAGGACCGGTTTGGACCGGTTTGCATTGACCTCAACCTTAGAGATCGAGGCATGTCAATTAGTTTTTAGTCCAATTATTTTTTTCCGTTATTGTTAAGAGCACTCTTAGACTCACTTCTTAGCGGTTCTAGTCTATTTTCAAGATTAGACAATTTTTCTACTTTTATTTTATTTTTCACCGATGAAGAATTTTCCATAACATACATTATTATGATAAAAAAAAAGAACTTCGAGGAGACATTTGGTTTCGTACGTAATTTATTCCCCTAACTTGTAAATACTTTTTCACTCTCTTCTCTCTCTATTTTTGCATTTCTTTGTAATATAAGTTGTTCATATTGTATAATTGCTAAGGCCTACATTCTTTACATATATTACATCTTTATACATTTTCAATTCGTCATTTAACTAATCACTTGTCAATATATTATTAGTAGTTTAAAATAGTGATCGTTGTTGATAAGAAGTACAACTCCTAATCTTTATCGCATTAGTCCAGTGTCAATCGCCAACTACTCGAGAGGGTACATGGTTGTCGTTAGTTTGAACTTACTAATTTTGTGTGTGTGTAACGCAAGTGCAATACTTCACTATATCAAGTCGTTGTGCGTAATGCACTCATCATAACTATCGGTAATGCTTGGTTTTACTCTTGAACGATGAGTCATGAGTCATGATCATTGCATTGGAAGTGCTCTCATGTACTTCTTCATCGCATAGCTTCTACGTCCTTGTTCAGTAAAAGTTTTCCTACTACTGATCCAATTGCAAGTGAACAGTAGGTTTACCTGGATTATCCATGGTTGAACATAGAGAATTGTTATAGAGGTTAGTTCTATATTCCACTTATGGTTTAGGCTTTATATTAACTAACTTGAAATAATGTACACTAACTACAACTACTTATTTAGTGTAAGGCCCCCAGGCCCAAGATTCGGACCAGTATTTGGAATTCAGATTTCCTACATTCTCCTGCAACCTGACAGCATTATCCTTATTGTCTTTAAGGCTTATTAGAGAGAAAGTTCTCCCTACAAACAAACACAAATCCTTTCAGCATGCTTTGTCCTCACTCGCATGCATCATAGGAATATTCCCAGGAAGTTATCCAACATAGAATTGCTCTAAGCTAAGCACAGTTAACTTCGGAGTTCCTATGATCAAGCCATCGAAAAGGAAGGTGCACCTTGTTGGTATAGGTATTAACTTTTATGTCTTTCTTAACATTACTTTCATGTCCTCAGGATCTCTCTCATTTAGATGGGATACCGATTCATTCATGTCTCCCTCCTAACATCGGGCGTTACATGTGCACCATCTTTCACTTGGTTCGTCCTTGAACTACATCTTACTGGAAGAGGTTTCACTTTGATACCTTTTGTAACATCCTAGACCCAAGATTCGAACCAAGATTTGGAATTCAGATCTCCAACATTCCCCTGCGACCTGACAACATTATCCTTAATGTCTTAAGCTTATTAGAGTGAAAGTTCTCCCCACAAACCAACACGAATCCTTTCGACATGCTTTTTCCTCTCTTAGGAACATTTCCACAAGGTTATCCAACATAGAATTATTCCAAGTTAAGTACATTTAACTTTAGAGTTCTTATAATCAAGCCACCAAAAAGGAAGGTGCACCTTGTTGGTATAGGTATTAACTTTTAACTCTTTTAAGTCTTTCTTAACATTACTTTCATGTCCTTAGAATCCCTCTCATTTAGATGTGATATCGATTAATTCATGTCTTCCTCCTAATATCGAGCGTTACATTTACAACTCGAGGCTCATGTAAAAAGAGCAATTTAGGCTAAGGGAGAATAAGTTGAACTAACTTGTATGCAGATGATGGGTGAAGGAAATTAAACATACTATTAGATGCTTAAGCGTTACAATAATCATAATGTGCTATAATTTCATAATTAGCACATGATTAAGGTGACCTTCTCTCGAATTGTTTAGACGCCACACTTGTTCGCTTTTCGGAATACAAATGGTTACACTTAGGCAAGTTATACCTAGAGAACATGACTCATAATACTTATAGGACTTCTCCTATAAGGATGACAACCTCTCAGGCTTATTGTCCGTACTTTTTTACCTTCGGTATATAAATGTTGGAAGCTACCTCGTTAAGGTGAAATTTGTCACCAAACTCCTCCTTGCGCGAATTAGCCTTATCCTTACTACTTGCCCTCTTGGGTAGTTTGTGATTTACACTGGCCATGTGATGAACATAGCTCAACTAATGCGATAAGATTTATAAGTTGAACTCCTTATCAAGAGTCTATCACAACTCTTCTCATTTAATAACACGAAGATAGATGAAAAGTTAAGAAATGGTGAATTGAAAAGGTATAAACATGCAGCCTATGTATAAACAATATAGGCCTTTGGCCACTGTACAATATGAACAATACATATACTATAGTGAAATAACAAAATTGAAAGATAGAAGAATAAAAAATATTGCTACAATTTAGGAGATCAACAACAAATGATATTTTCTTTTATCAAGGTTGTTTAATCTCCCCTTAGCTTGTTCAAGCTCTCTTTCTTTCTCACTTTGTAATTTTCTCCAACCATTTTTGAGTCTATCCTTCTCTTTAGCCTATTCAGGCCCTGGGCCTATTCGAGAACCCCTCTTCTTCGGTGGGGATAAAGTGCTTGTATAGGCTGCTTTTCAACGAGAAAACTATGTGTCTGTCAGTGTTGTCATCTGCCCCTGTGAAGTCACATCATTCCAACTACCGTTCTTGTCTTTTTGTGGGCTTTCCTTGTGTGATGTTTAGGTTCATTGTCTGGGGTTGTTAATCGCTAGGAATGATCCATCGCATTGTCTTTGCATGAGATGTCACGTGCAAATTGCTTCTTTTTGCTTTTTTCCACTTGTCCTGCATTTAAACATGTTAAACGCATATAACAGGAACAATATTTATGTAAGCCATATTTCTAAGTATTTATGCCTTTACAACATAAGTCATGCATTCTGAACATCTTTTAGGCATTTTAACCGCATTATTCTATCGAAAAGGGCTATGATAACGATCATTTTCTCACGTTATCACACGCCCAAATTTAGAATAATGCTTGTCCTTAAGCATTGCTCCGTAATATGCTTATCTTCAAGCAACATTCTTTTATAATGTTTCACCTTCCCCTCTACGATTCAACACCTCTTTTTTTGTGATCAATTTTTATTTGTTATGAAAGAATTTCCCTCGTCTCCTACTTCTTATTATGAAAATATTTTTAGGTTCAGTGGACAGCAAGCTTAATACTTAAAATACTCTTGTTTGTTCCCTTTAGTACCTTATTTTCACCTTTTAAAATGACCAAAAAATTGAAAAAGTTTCAAGTTCCCTTTTATTCAGCAAAAGAATGCTTTTTACTATATTTACAATCGGTTGAGCATTGAGTGGAAAATCATAGGCACTCTATGAATCTATTTCTGTCCTCAACTGTAAGTCTTATAGCCTTTTATTACTCAACTCTTTAAATTTTTACTTTTGAAGCTTTGCTTCTTATTTTTGAAAGAGGAGACAACATAAGAATTATTACTTTAATTAAATCAGTGAATACTAAATATTTAGAAAGTTATTTCATCGTTGACTTAGTTTTAACTTTTGTTAAAACACTTTGGTTTTGCTTGCCTTGCGAGGTTCTTCGAAGAGTTTTCAAAATTTAATACGGACTTTGCGCACCCTCAAATTTAGAGATGAGCAAAGACCTCATTACTAAAAATAAATGATAAGATTAGTCTTTAGAAAAGTTTTTACAAGAGTCGGTTTGAGGTAAAACTTGATCGCCTTAATAAACCATAGGTATATTTTCTAAGTAAGGTCCCTTAACAAGTTAAATGCAAAAATAACAAATGAAACTTTATTTCACTAAAGTGTTATTGAAGTGTAGTTCTTTTTTGGGGAGTTGACTTTGGAAGCAGAGGATAGGTGAATCAATTTTCTTCTTCTTTTTCTTGAAATTCACTTCCCTTTTCACCTTCCTCTGATTGCAAGGGATTTCTTGATAAAGGTTCTCTTTCCCCCCTTGCACTAGGGTACTTTCCCTAATAGCAGTTCTTTCACCGCTTCTTTAATCAACTCCCTGAGATGCTATTTCTCCATCTTCCTCTCTTTCGTTCTTTCTTTCAAGGGCCCAAGACTTTCTAGATTTACCATTTGTGGGCCTTTGTCCCCAACCCTGTAGATTCAATAGCAGACGAAGAAGTCCTTTCCAGTGGAAAATACTCTTTTCCATACTCCTCAACATTCTGTTGCACCTCACCGTTCTTCTTATTACATAATCTTTTATTCACATCCATCTTTTTGCCTTCTTTTGGCTCTTCCTTTACATAATCTTTTACCCTTGTTTTGTCTACCTCGGCCCTCTCCATCCTATTGCGCTATTCTTGTTTTTAGAACCTTATCGCTCTAGGCACCGAGAAGGAGGAGTACTTGTTACTCATGCTGGGGTGGCCTGATGATGGATTTTGTAAAGGAGAGTACTTCTTGGTGAAACATGGCAGGAATACCACGAAGAACATTGAAGAAGAACTTTTTGAAAGAACTAGCTAAGGCAAAAGAGAAAGTAGGCGAAGAAGAAAAAGGAAAAGAAAAAAACAGAAATAAGGGAGATCGACGAGGAAGAAGAACAAGCAAGTTCTAAAGATGAGTAAGGCGAGAAAGAACCTTCCTTTCTTATCAGAGAAACTGAGTTTGGGAGATTGGCGATAAAAGCTGAGAAAAAGAAGGAAAGTGTTAAGTTCCAGCATCTGAAAATGAAAGACCAAGCAAAAGGCGTTAAGGCCTTGGTAGAACATAATAAGGAAAAAAAAGTTTAGGGAGCGGGAAGAGCTTCTCAATGCATCAAAGAAATTAGCTCTCTCTAAAGAGAAGAGCAAGGGTAAAGAGAAACCCTTCAAAGATGTTCTTTCAAAGGACATAAGCAAACAATTCATAATACAAAAAAAGACTCTTCCCATTTGAGGGTCAACTAGCACGTTCCACCGAATCACCCATCAAGGTGTTAGGCTGGCAAGAGTTTTTCAGAGGAGTGAATGCGATAAGACCTGGTGTGGTTAACTTATTTTACAACAGTGAGTTCAACACCAAGAAGCATTACACTGTTGTAAATGGAAAGAATGTGAACTATGGGCTAGAAGCTATCAATGCACTATTTAAACTAAATCAAACCACGGTAGGACATCCTGTTTTTCAGAAACCTAACAAACTGCGACATGCAAGATGCATTGGACAAGGTTTCCTGGCCTGGGAAAAATGGGACATGACCATCAACGAAAAGTATCAACTCTTTCTGCATAACTTAAAGTCGACTGTGAGCATTTGGCTAATGTTTATAAAGAAGAAGCTCATGCCCATGCAACACGACAGTACAATTTTCTTGGAGAGGATAATACAGGTATATTGTATCATAGAGGCAATATTCAGTGGACGTGGATGAGATTATCTGCGAACAACATAGAAGCCTGGTTACAACATCTGCGGGGACCCAAACCCTTTCCGCATCTAATTGAAAGGCTTTGTCTAAAAGCATGCCCTGAGCTTGAGCAGTCACCACAAGTAGCATGCGTTAAAGAAGGAATGTGTAATGGAGCAAACCTCAGTCTCATTTTTAGAGTCCACAAGAATAAAGCCACAACCAAAAAGTTAAAAATGCAAGATGACGCCAGAGCAAGGGCTGTGTGTAGAGTGGATGCAATAAAAGATACAAACGAAGATAGAGAAAAAGAAAAAGAATGAAAAAAAGTGAAAAGTGAAGTTAGAGAAATTCCTCTAAAAAGAAATAGGAAGGGCAAGGAGGAGGCCTCAAGCTCAAGGAAAAAGAAAATCTTGAAGGTCAAGGACTCTGAGGACCTTTTGCCTCATGATTGCATTATACCCCTCACTATCACATCCACCAGCTCGCTCGTCAAATCCAAAATCTCAAAGACCATAATCATTCGTACACATTCACCAACTCCATCGAAGTCCAAAATTCCCAATTCTTGATCATAGATCCATGAAACCAACCCTTTACAATCCACATCGCCACCCATACCTAAAATCCAATCTGATCCATCCTCCACGAAGCGAGAATCGAATAACTCTCTTTCCTTAGTGTCCATTGACCCAATCAACCAACCACTTGACCAAGAGAGTTCAAGTCAGAAGGAAATTTAGGACTCACTCTCGGACCCTCCATATTTCTCACTGATGCATTTGAAGAGCTAGAAGAGAAGTCAGACAGCCCTAACAGATCCCCAAAAAGAAAAGAGTCTACAGTAGAGATCATTGATGACCCACTCCAAAGGGAAATGGAAATTGACCCTAAGGTAGATGGCGAGATGAATCTCCCTTCATCGCTAAAGAAATAAGTCAGCCTTGACAAAAATGCAAGGAAAGGGCAGCGAAGGAAGACAAAAAAGAAGTTGACGCGGATTACACCTTCAAATTCATCGATGAACATGTTTGTTAACCTATGAAGAGTGAATTTGAAGATGTAACCCAATGCCAAAGAAGCCTACATGAAATGCATCTGCGAAGTCAAAAGCAATTACGCGATTTAGAACTAAAATTTGACAATACAAATGCTCATCATCTGGCTGAAATTGAAAGACTCAAGGCAATAATGCAAGAGCTCAGAATGCAAAATGTAGAGCTTATGGTACAAAATCAAGTAATCATGGGGATGATAGAACAGTCAGTCAAACGTAATGATGTGTAGTTCAGGGAAACATTGAGATATCTTCACGCGATGATTTGCATCATCATCCAAGTACCTGAAGTTCCCCAAGAGGTGGCAATGCCCTTAACGCAAAATGACGTTGCAATCGCGACGAAGGAGAATCCTCTCAACCGCTGCCTCAGTAGTAAACTTGAGAAATGGCTAATGTATTTTGGATCTTGCATTTCGTAATTTTTAATTCTTAATTTAAGTAATTTTTATTTGTTTGTATATGTGATCTTTGGAATGAAAATTACAGCTTTTGATTTAATTTTTTGTGCATTTAATCTTTCTTGCAACAAGCTTGGCTTCGGGCTTTTTGGCATTTTAATTCTTCTTCGGGATTCAATAACACATCAATGAACTAAATCATGTTAAATAAAGTTTCATTTGTTATTTAGGCGTTTAACTTGTTAAGGAACCTTACTTAGAAAAGATCTCTAGAGTTTAGTAGGCGAGTAAGCTTTACCTCAAATCTCTTTTGTAAAATTTTTCTATGAATAATCTTATCATTCACATTTAGTGATGAGGACATTGCTAACCTCTAAATTTGTCGGTGTGCGAGGTCTGCGTTAAAGCTTTTGAAATTGTTTGGAAATCTTCCTAAAGCGTTAAAAAAAAGTGTTTTAACAAAAGTTGAAACAAAGCCAAAAATGTGAAAATCTTTAAATTTTTGTATTATGTTTTCAATCTTAATAACTCCTATGTTGCCTCTCACAAAAAAATAATAATAATAAAGAAGCAAAGCTTCAAAAGCAAAAAGTCAGAGAGTGAGTAATAAAAGGCGTTAGTAGTTACAGCTGAGGAGAAAAATGGACTCATAGGGTATCTATGATTTTTCACTCAACGTCAAATCTAATGTAAATATAATAAAAATTATTCTTTCGCTAAATAAAACGAGTCAAAACTTTTAGAAAATTTTGGTCATTTCTAAAATTGAAAATAAGATTTACTGTGAGGAATGAACAAGAGTATTTTGAGTATTAAGCTTGCTGCATTCTGAACTTAGAAATATTTTTATAGCAAAAAGTACGCAATGAGAGTAAATCTTGAATGACGAATAAATCTTGCGTGCATTTTGAGAATGGGTTGAAACACAAAGGGGAATGTGAGTGTTGAAGGATGAATTGTGCTTGAGAACAAGCATAAGATAAGCAATGCTTGAGGACCAGCATTATTCTATATTTGGGTGTGTGATAACAAGTATTATTATAGCTTCTTCTATTAGAATCATGAGGTTAAGATGCATAGGAAGATAATTAGAACGTGTAACTTGTGTTGTAAACGCATAAATACTTGGAAATATACTTTACGTAAGTGTTATACCTGTTTCATGCGATTTTAATGTCTAAATGCAGGGTATTGAATGAAGAAAGAAACTTGTGAACAATAGGAAGCATTTCGCGCGAGGACTAGTGTTGAATAGAAAATTCTTAGACCAATTGCAAATTGTCACATCATTTACTAATTAAGGATGAAAAGTACAAATAATTAAATTTGTGACTAATTAAAAAAAATGACATGTGTCGCAAATTAAAAATGAAAACATAAATTTCGTAAATTCTGATACTGCCACATATTTTCATTATAACCGTTGGATCAAATTAGTTATTTTGGTTTCATTAAATATTATTTACTTGGGCTAAGTTCAATTGAGTCCAAAATAAGCTTAATTAAGCCTAAAGGGTAAATATGACCCAAAGCCATGTTGTTGAGTCCAGGGGTCTAATCCATGGACCAACTAGGCCCAAGATCCATAAAACCCACCAAAGAACTATATAAATAGAGAAGTTCTCATTTGTAAGGGTTAGAAATTTTTGACTCTAGAAGGTCTAGAAAGAATTCTCCTAAGAGCTAGAAGACTCTAATTCCTGAAGCCAACCGCCTTCGAAGATTGAAGCTCCTTAGAAGATACAAGCTTTCTTCCAAGACTCCAACTTCAAGAACATCATGTGCTCTGCTTCCTCTAAATCAAGCGTAAGCATTAAATATAAAGAGAATCAGAGGACCAAATTCTAGAGATCGAACCACATCTCATGAAACAAAAAAAAAATAAGACATCAACTTATGTTCAATTCCACGAATTAAATTTCTTCAAAAATCTCATACGAACAACTACAATCAGGAACTCATCTGGCGATTAACGTCTTTAGGCGAGGAACAAAGTTATTACGTAAAGAAGGGTCACTTAAAGACAAAAACGGTAGTTGGAGATGATCTGACAAGCGATAGACACTTTTTGGGCGGACGATGTTGACAAGTTCATAAGATAGAAGTTTTTCTCCCAAGTGTTGCCTATATAAAGCCATCTTTGTCAACCTACAGAAAAGACACCTGAATGGACGCAAGAGGCTTGAACTGGCCGAAGATCCTAGAGAGAGAGGCAGAAAGGAATAACCTTTCTACCATCTGTAAATGTTTCTTCTTCTTCTTTGATCAGTTGTAAAAGCAAAAAAAAATCTATACTTATATTCCTCCTTAACTTGTAATACTATTGCACTCTCTTCACTCCTCATTTTTGCATTTCTTTGTAATATAAGTTGTTTATCTTATACAGTGGCCTAAGGCCTACATTCTTTGCATGTATTACATATTTATACCTTTTAAATCCATCATTTCTTAACTTCTCATTTGTCAATGTGTTATTAGTAGTTTAAGTCAATGATAGTTTTTTTTATAAGACGTACAACTCATAATCCTTATGACATTAGTTGAGCTATATTCATCGCTTGGCCAATGTCAATTGCCAACTACCCGAGAGGGTAAGTAGTAAAGATAAGGCTAATGCACAAAATGAGAAATTTTATAACAAAACCTTAGCGAGATAACTTCCAGCATTTATATCCTGAAAGGCGAACACATGTGGACATTAGGCGTCAAGAGGTTGTGGTTCTTAATAGCGAAGTTCTATAAGTGTTATAAGTGAATACTTCAAGATATATCTCACCATCAGACTTTGTCATGTAGATCCCGAAAGGAGACTATGTGTGCGATTCAATGACTCTGAGAGGAGCACACCTTAATCATAAGTTGATTAAGTAAGTTAAATCACATCAAGATCTTGGATTGCTTAATCGCCTAATGGCACGTAAACCTTCCTTTACTCTTTCTCGCATACAAGTTAGTTCACTTTCAATTCGATTTTGCATCTATTTACTTCTCTTTACAAATTCTCTAGGTGTACATAAGTAGTTTTAATCATAGTTCTTATTCTTTTATGCCTTTGTAATAAATTCTAATAACGCCCAACTAATGTGAAATTTGCTAGAACTAATGTCTATCAACAATTCCTAGTATTCGATCTTGGATCACCCAGGTAAACCTACTGTTTCGCTTGCACTTGGACAAGCAGTAGGAAAACTTGTACTCAACGAGGACATAAGTATTATGCGATGAAGAGGCACACACGAAAAGGGCAAGTTCAACTTACCAACAACCAGAGCTTGACAGTACATAAATTTCTCCTTAGCGTGCATGGCCCGACTCAGAAGGTAGGCGAGTGCAATATTGAGGTTAGAGAGGCCTAACTCGGTGAGCTAGAGAGCCAAGGAGCTGAGTTAGGAAAAGAGTAGCTCCAAGTCCGATTTGCTAAGAGAGGTAGTTCGGAATCCTAGGTTGTTGAGAAAGTGCCACTTTTACACCTCTAGGTACTCTCTACAAGAAGTAGCGTTAATGACGAAAAACAAGATAGAAGACTTCTCAAGATATCCTTAGGTTGGATGTTGATAACTCGAGGAGAGGCAGTTGAAGAAAGGGATCAGATTCCAAAAATACCTAATCGTGAGGAGATACCACCTTGGTGATAAAGAAGGAATAAGATGCATTGCTCCACGATGAGGCGAGCAACCCAGATGTCAAGTGGAAAAGTTGTGCTAGGCAAAGGATGGTCTAAATATTTTACCTAAGTCTTGTTGTAAGGAAAAGTCTAAGTTCTATTGTTCTTATTGTAAAAAGTGTTAAGTTAATAAAGAAAAGTTTGTTCTTATGCCTATGTATTTTTTGTCTATTGCGCAGATAGACGAAAAGTAAAAGAGAACGCAACGTTAGTGTTGCATTAGTGAGAAGTTAAGTTGTCATATTCTGCAATAATGTGTTAAGAAAGCTTGGTGTTTAAGCCCTGTATCTAAGATTGAAGAAAAAGAGATAAGTCATTCTACTTTCTAGACGTTTAGCGCGTTACCTCCACTTAAACGCATGTTATTTTGAACCTGATAAAGTAATATTTGTTAAACGCATGTTATTTGTTAAAAAGAGAGAAGTACACGATAAAGGTCTAGGCGACATGCCTTCACTTAAACGCATGTTATTTTGGGGTAGGGCGTGACATGCAGACTATTCCATTACTTGTAGGACGTCCAACATGCTTAAGGAACTTTTTGAACCTATTTTGTGAGCTTACTTGTTCTCCAAATTAGAGCTTATTCATAAATGTAACTTTTGTTTTAAAGGTTAGAACACTTTCTTATTACAACACTTGCATAATTATGCAATTCACTATTAAGTAGTATTTGTTAAGGAATTCATGTGTTTGTGTACTTTGTTTCCTTAACGTCTAAGCAATGATAAACCTTCTAAAGTGGCATATATTAGTTGCTCTTATGATGGAATGTCTCTCTTTTATTCTTAACATGCGTAGAGATAATTATAGCACTTACTTACCAAGTAAATGCATGTAGATGTTTGGAAAAACAAGGTTGTGATGTAGTTCACTTGTTTTTAATATAAATGATGACAATTGACCTTTTTTCTCTTTATTGAACTGTCATTTCAATATTCCAGTTTAGTTTTCAGCTAATTGTGGTATGATCTTTCTACTAAAGATTTGAGCTTATATGCATGCGAGTTCCAGTCCCTTTCACTTTCTTCCCAGCAGTCTTTGGCAAGAGCTGATTATTCTTTCTTGAGATTAGAGTTTCTTTGGAAGTAAATTCCAATTTTGCTGCACACACTATGCATTTTGTGACCCATGGCATTGTAATTTTGTTTTATAATGTTTCCCACATTCATTTCTTTCTATCATGGGATCTTGAATACCAGATAATTGTTTGTGTATATATATTCACGTTTTTTTTTTTTTTTTTTTTTTTTTTTTTTTTTTTTTTTTTTTTTTTCATTTTTCGGTTCCTCTCCAGTAGAAGCTATCAGATGCATCCAAGATTGGAGATATGGAATTGTAAAGTATTTGAAAGGTCTATGGTACCTTGTTCACCACATGATAGACATTAAACAATGTATTTGATTGATTGGCCAGTAAACTTCTTTGATTCAACCCTTTGCTAATTTTTGGTTACCACTCATGCTTTTTTTGTCCAAATTTGAGATGATTTCTTAAGAAATATTTTTATAACTATTAGTTTTTTCCCTAATTTTCCATCAAATAACGACTATAAATTGATTTTGATTATTGTTGCATTATCATAGTTATGGTTTGATTTTGTTCTTGGTTTAGTTTATTAATTTTCTTGGATTTTTTTTTTTTTTTGTAATAAAATAATTTTCGTCCTTATGTATCAGGATCCACTAGCAAAAATCCACTGGTATAATGCTGATGAGGAAATTTGGGGGAAGAAAATAAAGGTTTTTTGTTTTTACACTGCATTGTTTGGGATTCAAAGCACATATTAATTATCTCTGAGAGGAAATATTGTGACCACAAAACTGGATGAGATTCAACGTTGCATATTAGCTTACATTCCGTGGGACAGGAGCTTACTGAAGCAATGTCCTTCTATGTAGCCTATACTTTTTAGTCAGCAGGTACTGATGGCTACATTTCTTAATCTGGTGTTGCAATATTTGTGCATAATTTTTCTAAACAATCTTTCAAGTCTTTTATTGTTTGCACTGCAAGATTTTTTGTGTTTACTGGAATTATAAGCTATGCTATTATTCAGGTACATTAGTCATATCGTTCCCCATTAAATTTTATTTTCAACCATAAACATGGTGCTTTTGATAGGTCATAGTAACATGCATTCGGAGCTCTTAATGGACAAGGCAGGAAGAAAGCCCTGATATTGATAAAAGGAGTATTATACAAATCTAGGGACAAATAAAATGCTTAAAGGAAGAATATTTGTGTTAGAACATGAATAAAAGGAGTATCACATAATGTACTTAATTATGATCAACGAATGTCGATTTTGAGAGACGTGGGCCAATAGAGCCTAAGCATAGGTCTTTGAAATAGAGTTTTTGTAATTTGAATTATTTGCTTTAGTCTTTATTGTTTGCTTTGATGATGAAAATGGTTGATTTAGATATTGTTTGTAGAATGATTGAAGTCATATTAGGTTGAAAGCTAAGTGATCGTGTAGATTGCTAGACGATCGAGTAGAAAGCTAAGTGATTGTTAAAGGTTGAAGACTGTGAAAGTGCTTAGGATTTCTAGTTTAAGTCTTGTATAATTAGGATCTTGTTTCATGTGCTGTTGTAGAATGTATATATGAACACAATATTATGATTTCATTTTGTATATACACATGTAAAAGAGAAATATTATAGTTGCTAAAAGAATATTAATTTTATTGATTTATTGGGGTAAGAAAAAATATTTATCTACACGGACCCATAATGTCCGTTTTTACTATTTGGCATCCTAAAAGGACAGTAATGCAACAATTTAATAAAAATAAATTTGTAAAAATGGACCTAGAAACAAGGCGTTAATTTCGGTTTTAAACTAACATTATTGGGGATCTATAATGTCGATTTTAAAACGACATTGTTGGCCTCTTTAATGTCAATTTTGAACTGACATCAAAGCCCAACCGAAATTAAAAAGCTTTGATAACACTGTCAAAGATGTTGGTTGAAAACCGACATTAAAGTCCAACCGACGTTAAAGAGCTTTAATAACACTACCAAATATGTTTGTTGCCAACCAACATTAAATGTCTTTATTGTTAATTTTATACCAACATTAAAGCCTCGTTTTGAACTAGTGTCACTATGATGAAAAGCATACATGATTGAATTTTCCTAATCACATTAAGTTCCAAAGAGTCTTAGGTGGAGTGATCAATTTTCAAGCGTCTAATTGAGAACCCAATAGTTCCGCTTCAAACTTGATTAAATCAATATCAATCTAATTTTGAAATAGTAAGCTAAGCTAACACTTTACTTCTTAACTTAAACACATGAAAAGATGCAAAGAATCATACATTAAATCAAAAAAGCTTAAATCATACGGTCCCCATGTGTTCAGAAATATGATGAATATTCATTAGAATCAAAATTGAAATTGACAATATAAAGAAGTTAGATTCAGATCTTGCAAAATAAAAACAAATAAAGAAATTATCATAGAGATCAAAGCTTGAAACGAGTGTCTTAGCCTCACATCCATATTATGGGTGATAACGAGGAGTTATAAGATATACAAAAAAGCTTAGAAAATTAAGAGAAATCGTGATATGACCGCTGGAAATTCGAGATCAGATGACCTAGGCAGAGGATAAATATATACTTAAGTAAATTGTAATGGCCTCATGATAATGACGGGGAGTTTCTACTCTGATCGTGTTCTGAGAGCCACCCCACGACATTGTATTGTGTGCGATAAAGGTATCAAGTGCCTTACAGCTTCATACATAACTTCGCGACACTTAGTGCTCCTTATTTGTATAAAACAATACATAGTGAAAGCATAAAAAAAGCAGTTACCATATGACCCATCGCGGGTCTTATTTGTCATTCATCAGTCTGTTCTTGTCTAACTTGAAAAACATGAAATAGGAAAGAATAAGTATAAAAATAGTCAGTAAGTAATCCTCTTACCAGAGAGTTGTGGGTGAGTTGTTAAACTCATTCCAACATAAGCATAATTTACGGATGATAACATGACACAAGTAATGACCTTGAAGGATCATAAATCATGACATAGGTAACTCATTCAATATTTTCCCTTAGGTTCACTACCTATGTTATGATTTGTTATCCTTCAGGGTCATTACCTATGTGATGTTATATTCGTACATTATGCCTATATTGGAATGAGTTTAACAACTTGCTTAAAAGGCCACAGTAGGGGGATTACTTACTGGGTATACTGTATATACTCACCATTTCCATGTTTAACTTTCAGGGCAAAGGTAAGGGGAAAGTCAATTTGGCGATCAAACATATTGGAACTGCTTAGTTTAGGCTTTCGCTATTGTTTATAGAAAGTTAAGATAATTACTTTAGTAATGATCTCAGTTTGGTTTTAAAAAATTTGCTTATGTGGTTGATGCAACTTGACTTTGTATTCACTTAATTAAGCTCCAAATAGACACCAACCTCTAATTCTATCTTTAAATTGGTCGAAATTTACAAGATAAAAAATAGGATCATAAAAAAGATTTGTTGCGTACATTAAAGAATTTGATGAACTTCTTTCCACACACATTCCAACGAAAAGTGTTGGTATCACGAACAAATTATTTCATGTTGTCACTTATTAAGGTGAAAAAAGTTTGTTTGATAATGTTGAGATCAAATTTTGGTATGAAAAAACATAGTTGACCTTCAAGGAATAACGATGGTAAATTTCTC
>JBBPDI010000004.1:3524101-3536164 GCA_037974545.1 Cucumis variabilis
CTTAATGTTTTTTTCTCACAAAGAAACATTAAAAAGTGTATACATCTCCATGGAAAGGAAAACTACAAAACAAGTTAGACAACTAAATCTCCTGTCAGGCTTGTGTAATTTTGCATTAAATAGAACATCGTGACTAATTACTTCAGTTAATGTGTTCTTTTTGTTTACTTCTCTACTTTAGAGATGCAAACAATGGTAAAGAATGGTGAAACTGAAAATCAAATGATTATTAGGAGGGTGCCGCACCTTGTAGGACAGGCAAGACTTGGAGGTAATTTTCAATAAATACTAAATCTTAGTGTCAAAATTGTTACTCTTTAAGGATCTAAAATAAGATGTTTCAAATATAAGCACAACAGCACAGGTCAGAATTCCTCAGATATCTTCCTAAGCTCTAATTATGAAGAATTTATGCAACATTATATACCTTCACTACTTTGCTAGTATCACAAACGATAAGGTTTTCTGTTTCAGATGGAGTAGTAGAAAGCCAATTCACCTGTAGAAGATTAAATTTCCAACTTAGAAACTAATTGATAAAACAAGAGTTAATGAGTAATGATACGGGTAGTGACATGCAACTATCAACAAATTACAACCTTTTTGCTCATATTGATTTTTAAATGAAGAATCTCGTTGTTGCTGCTACTAGTTTCCCCAACATCAAGAACTTCACACCAATTCCAAAGCTTTATGCACTTATCATTCTCACATAAACTTCCCTTTCTCTCCAAATTGAGAAAATGCCCTGAAATTTCCACTTGGTAAAGGAGATTCGTCAAGTTGCGGAAGGGGAGAAAGAAATTATTTACACACAGGACATGGCAGCATAATGTCCACCAACAGTGTAATCCAAGTATAACCTCTTTCTTCCAGTTTTCTCTTGGTTATTCATATCACAAGCAGCTGTAACTCCCTTAGATCCAGTTTTCTCTTGGTTATTCATATCACAAGCAGCTGTACTTTTTTACCAGTTTTGTAGTAGTAAGTGTAAGCCCAAGGACTATCGCACTAAACAAATCGACGCGATGAGACTTAGTTGGCAAGAAAGAAACACGCAACAAAAGTTAAAGGATTAGGCGAGAGGTGTAGTGCTGCAAGGAGAAATGGCTGCACCTAAGTGCGGTCGTGATAAGGTAGACATACTGTTGACAAGATGGATGCCGAATAGGTGATTGGACAACTCACTGAGGTGAAGTTAATCTTCTGTGCTTTTCAAGAAAGAGGTCAGACGATGAGACGTTTGGCTTCCCAAAGTAGATAAGGTTGGAGTCTCAGAGAGAGTGTATATTTGTAGCTAACGCTATACTTACATGTCAAGTTTGGGTTGGTTGAAGAGCGCAGTGAAATGAAGAAGTGACACATGTAAAGCATAGAAATGATCCATGAATGTGAAAGGTTTCTATAAATAAGACCAAAGATCGAAAGAAAATGGGCATAAGGAGTTGGCTTTTTAATAATCTGTCAAGAGGAGAGTTCTAATGGTCGAATGACAAAAAGGAAAAATGAAAGCATAAATGAAAGATTGGAGCCACAAGTTTTCACTATAAAAATTCAGAGTTCTACCGACACAGTCGTGCGTCGCAGAAAGCCATAGTGTGTCGACAAAGGCTACAACGACGCAAAAGGGCACATCAACAAGAGCATCATAAATAATGCGTCGTGAGGGGTAATGTCAGAGTAAGAACATGAAGACCGGCGTAGACTTTTGGCCAATGCATATTTTGCCGACATGGTCAACAAGTCGACAATATATTAATGCCAACGTTCCACTCCAACGTTGGCAATATACTAATGTCGACATGGAGTCAAAGCGTCGTGGAAGTCAGAGCCAATGCAGCGTCTACATTGGACCCTTTTACCAGATTTTTTTACTTTTCTATTAATAATTTTTTTGTTGTATTAAGATTGGATTCGATTTAATCCTAATTGTTAAACAGATAACGTAAAAATAAATATCAAGTCGAAATTATATTAAAATTAATTCAAATATTAAAAAGTACACGTTTGTATGTTCAGAAATTACATAAATAATAAAAACTAAAAACAAGAAAATAAAAATATTGCCTGAACACAATTGCGTAGTATGATCAAAGGACGTGAGCAGAATGTGCAAAGAGGGAAGTTGAACATTATTACGAGCCGCGTCGAAAGAAATATGAGGTTGCTTCAAACAGAAAGTTGATTGAAAAAAGATGAGCAGAAAATGACAAGACCGAGAACCGAACAGGTTAGCCATAAAAAGTTCCCCACTTGCATATGGAACCACTAGAGCAAGTGGGGAACTTTCTATGACTTACCTGTTTGGTTCTCGGTCTCGTCATTTTCTTCTCCTTTTTTTCAATCAATTTTCTGAAACACCAGAGCAAGGGTCATTTCTCTTTGAAGCAACCTCATATTTCTTTGACGCAGCTCTTAATAATGTTCAACTTCCCTCTTTGCACATTATGTTCATGTCCCTAATCTTGGATTCAAGGTCCTCAAACGTTGTGTCAAAGGAAATTCTTGCACCTAAGCTTTTTTATAGTCTTCTCATACTCTTCATTTTCTTTCTTCTGTGCTTCAATAGCAGATTGTAATTCTAAAAGATACAACAAATTTAATATCAAACATATATACAATCTACAATCTATACATACAATAATATAAATACAAAGTTCCAACATAGTTTTAGGTCATTTTAAATAACCAAAAGCAGACAAAGAACAACCTCCCCAATATTATGCATTCTTCAATCTTAAATTCCAACTTCAATCTTAAATTCTTAATCCTAACAACACTAAAGCTGACCACTAAATCTAAATCTAAATACTAAAACTAATTTGAAATCTTAAATTTTCTTGGTGCACGAAATGTTCCTCAACTTGCACATACAACAATAATTTACACATACAAACACATACAATTTTCACATAAATTACACATGTATATTATACATACAATCTAAAATTCAAGTAACATATAATATCAATACACACATTAATTTAAACAATCTACCAATAAACATATATACAATAACAATTTTAATTTCAATATACATATACATAATACACATACATACAACCTTCCAATATACACATACAATTTACAAATATATATATATACAATTTACAAATATATACATATACAATTTACAATTTACACATATATAATACACATATACATATACCATAAAAATACAAACCCTAAACCCTAAGCATACAATATACATACATTAATACACAATCCCTAAACCCTAAACATACATACAATTTACAATTTACATATACATACAATAATAAAAAATTCCTAAACATTAAACATACAATGTACATATATTAATACATATACAATATCCAACATACAAAATAACATTTTTTTATCGGTAGGAGATTGGTGGACAGTGACAGATGGCAATAGACGAAACGGCTGCAACTCAATCTCCCTCTCTCTCTTTCGTCTTTCGTCTTCCCTTCCTCCTTCGTTTTTTCTTTTTGCTTTTCTGTTTTTAAATGAACACAATTAAAAGAACCAAGGTTCTCGAGATGCACAATGAAAATGTCGCGAGAATAGGCTTTTAACGATGCAGCCAATTATAGCATTGTTAGAAGACACCTAATGCCAACGCCCCAAGTACCGCATTGACATTTCCTATTAAATTAATTAAAACGTCGTTCATCATAATGACTTAAAGGACCAACCTTTGCCAACACGGTCAACTACGTCGCTATAGATCTTTCATTTTAATAATATATTAAGGCTTCACCGACTCCTTTATAAATGACGTTGGGGAAACGCAACACGAGCTTGCATGGCATAGTTAAAAGTTAAAATAATATTTTTAAATAATGACTTTCAACGACGTCATCGTTGCCTCTAATGGTAACTCCTTTTCAACAGCGTCAAAAAACCATTTTCTTACGATATCATTTATCCCGATGCATTTTCCTTCACCAAGATAATCCTAAATTCTTGTAGTGTCTTGTGAGTGATCTTTCTAAATGATTTTTTTTTAAGTAATCCTTATAAACGAATGATTATCTTGAAATGATCTTTTTCAATAATGACTGTTGCATATGATTCTCATTCATAAATCTATATTTTAGTAAATGGTTTTCATATGAAAGTGAGGGGCATTGCGTTATTATGCCATTTTATGTTGTTGAGCTAGCCCTTGTTGTGATGCTGATAGTGTATTGTATGGTGATGAGATCAATCGCAAGAGGTGGGAGGATATCCCAGGTAACTAGTAAGATGCTGGTTGAGAGTGAATCTTTGGTCTAGGCGAGGGAAAGTTCCAGACCCACGAGGTGAGAAACGAATTGTGAAATGATGATGGGTATCCCAAGTAACTTGTAAGACGACACTAATTGAGAGTGAATCTCAGATCTAAGCGATAGGAGAATCCTAAGCCCATGAGATGAGAAAGGATCTGTGAGACTCTGGTGAAAATCTCAGGAAACTCGTGTGACGTTGGTTGAGAGGTATCCCAGGTCCACGTAAGGGGAGAATTCCAAGTCTTAGTGATGAGAAATGATTTGTGAGACACTGGTAGAAATCCCAAGAGACTCGCAAGATGCTAGTTGAGATATATCCCAGGTCCAGGCAATGGGAGAATTCCAGGTCCCAGTTATGAGAAATGATTGTGTGATAATGTGAATTGTCTAGAATTCTTCTATTGGTTGTGGTCAAGTTGATGAAAGCATGTGATTGCGAAGTGATAAACTTATATATATATATATATATATATATATATATATATATATATATATATGTTATGTGTTATATAAATATATGTTTACATTTTGGTTTTGATATGACTTATATTTGAATTGTTGTATTCCCAAAAGATGTTTCTTCACTCATCATTCGCAAAGTCTAACTTATGTTTTAAGTTTTTCTCCTCCCCAAGTTAGTTAGGCATTGAGGCCAAGTAAGGGATGAGAGTTAAGCGTGGAAGCTAAGTAAGTGTGGGGATACAGATTGGTCGTGTAGACTTTTGTGGTGTGCAAGTCATGTCATCCTATCTCGCATCTAAGAAGTTGGTTGGTAAGTTCACCGCTCCTTAATGCCTAAAGCTTAATTCAGAAGGAAGGCGAGTGCTACACCTAGGTTAATGAGGCCAGGCCGGAGAGCAAAAGAGTCGAAGGGACTAAGCCAGGGAAAGGAAGTTCTGAAGCTTGTCCTTGGATTGGATTGGCTGGACGATCAAGGAGAAGGATGAAAGGAAGGCCTTACACCTCTAAGTACCCCGTCTCAAGAAGCAGCATTAGGCAGTAGACGAGGAAAGGTGGACCAAAAGTCAGCTTTAGTTTATGTTCCACGAGAAAAATGAATGTAATTTGTAATGCAAGAACCTTATAAAGGTGTAAAGTTAATAACGAAAAAGTAGTTTTGTATTCCGTTGTTTTATGGTTATTTCTTAAGGCTGTCGCCCAGAAGTTAAAGTTGAGTTGTTATGTACTCGTACTAGGCGACAAAGTAAGTATCAAAAATTGAAAAATTTTCACTAAACTAAGAAATTCTAAATCTGAAGGAAAGGCTTTGTGAAAGTATAAGTTAAGTAAGATGTTCTGCTTACAAGGCGCTCAATGAAGGGATAAAAGCCCGTGGTAATGAAAGATTTTACATAATCATTCCTCAATTTAATTTAGGAATCCCAAAATACCAATACATTGGGTAAAAATAATTAAGAAACTAATTTTCTTATTAAGCATACTTTAAAGTACAGATTAGAGAGAGAAAAACTTATATGATTTAACGTCTCTAAATCTACTAAATCTCTAAAATTGGAGAAACCACTCGTCAAAGACCTTTCAATCCTCTAGGATGAGATTGGTTTGTGGTAACCAATTGGGATGAGAAAAGTTTTAGAGAAACTATTTTGCAGAAAAGTAAAATCATTAGTTGAAGAAAAAACTGTTCTTTTTCTGCATATTTATAACTCTCTTTCCTTCATGGAGTAGGAAAGATGATAGGAAATAGCCATGCACGGAGGAAACAGAATCGAAATTCTACCTGAACTGCATTTAATTAAACAGAAAACCCTAAACAAAAAATAAATAGAAAATAGAGTTTAGAGAATACTTACATTCGAAACTCCATTTTTTTTCAAATAGCCACTATAGTTGACCTACTATCCTCTAGACTCAGAACTGGGTTGTGGGACCAGTTGGATGAAGGAAACGAAAGAGAGAAAGAGATGGAAAAATTGGACTTGATATAATTTTTTTTTTAAAAATAATGAAAAAGAAATTTAATTTCTTGTGAGAGACCAAAATAAAAATCCAACCCATCAAATGAGTTCAAATGCCTTATTTATAAGGAATTCCCATGCAAAATTGCATGTCCACTCATCACTAAAACCTAACAACTCAAAGTTCACTTTTTCTAGTGGACTTTTTGTCTTCATCAAAAGGCAACACCTAGTTCACTAGAGTTAGTTTAGCCAACAAAATGTTCGATTTTCCCACTAACTTTAGTCAAAGGGTAAAATGGTCATTTGGTCAAAAGTCAAATTTTGACCTTTTCAAAACTAAATCAACATTTTGACTTTTTACCATTTTTTCTGTATAGACTAATTTTGACATTTCAAGTATGAAATCACATTCACTTTTTCAAAACTCAAATCATATATGAATATATTATCGGTCAAAGTTTGACTTTTCAAAGTCAAAAGTCAACATTTTGACTTTTTACAACTTTGACTATTTCCATTATTTTTAAGCTTTCGGGTATGAATCAGTATTCATATCTTTAATATGTAAATCTCATTTAAACATAAAGCTCTATCTTTAATTTGATAACCAATGACTACATCACATATTATTGTCAGTTTCTCTCTCCTCACCTTAATCAAACAATTCGACTCATTCCATCATACTGTTCTAAGATTATTCCATATGAGCTAGCAGGGGAACGTAATCGAATTATAGATCATGAGCTCCAACAATCCGAGATTAACTGGCTAAACTCTTTTAAACCAAGCTAAACAACAATCGTTAACTAACGGGTCATTCCACTAAAGACCCGTAGTTCCACTTCCCTCACTATAGATATATTTGTGTCCATTATATATAACCATTATCAGTAATTTAATCCTTCACAGGTTGATCATAACCTTGGCTGGGTCAAAATACCGTTTTATCCTTGAGATTTCATTTTTCTCCTTAAGTTCCATCGATCCACTATTGAAACAATTAGTTTAAGGTCCAAGCTACAAACCAAATCCCTTTTGGACCAATGAGAGGGCAAGGCCCCTTATTCAAGACTTGGATTCAGTCCTTAAGAGAACAACCTATCTATTAACCCTAAAACATGTAGGAGTGAATTCTGTCTTGCACACTATGTTTCCAGCTATCTACCTGATTTTACCTTTTAAAATGGAAGGTTTATTGGGCCAACATTGATGAGCTGCCCTCACCTATGCAGATCTAAGGATAATCTTACGTGAATATGAGTTCATTGTTGGCTTAGGATTAAGATTAAGTTACCTAGATCATCAATAATTGAGATAGTTTTAAACAGTAAACAGCGTTATAACGTAAAAGTGACTATTTCATGGTTCAGTCTTATATAAACACTTTACATAGGATACCTCCACTTTCGTGTCTCTACATGAACGATTCAAGATCACACCACTTGTACTAACTACAAAGCGGGTCGCATCCATAATTTCTCTTAATAAGGCCTCTAACCTTTATTCATATACTATAGACTATTTAGGCTATATGCTCGAACTTGATCTACATTTATGTCTCTACATAAAGTTCAAGTTTACTAAAAAATAGCATCGGGACTTAGTTTATTGGATTTAATATTATAGTACTCAATTTCTAAATAACGACTTTTATAAAATATGATAACAAACTACGAGCATTAGGACATAAATTCCAACAAAAGGGAGTAGGAGAGAATCATGGATTCTATTAATTTAAAAAGTATTAAATTAATAAAAAATTCAAAACATTTAATTAATTAACAATTAATCAATCAATTAATAATTAATAAAATCAGATTTAATTAATATTTTATTTAAATCTTATTTAATGAATATCTCTCACTTATCTCATAGTTTTAAATTAATTAAATTAAATTAAATTAAACTAAACTATTAATTAATTCTCTAATTAATTAATAGCTAAATTAAATATCTTATATTTAAGTTAAATTAAATTTGAATCATATTCAAATATAAATTTCTAATAACCAATAATTTTAATATGAATCCAATTTATATTAAATTAATATTTGAACTCGTTCAAATATTTTATCTCTCATAAATTAATTTTGAATCATATCCAAAATTAAATTTATATAATAAAATTTGATTAACATATAAACTTTATATTATTATGTATAGTGTACATTATACTAATTTCCAAAGTAAATTTGAACATTTCAAATGACAACCAATATAAATAAACATCATTACTCTTTACGAGCTAGGAAGGAAACCTAATGAACCTACGGATCATAAGCTATAACGATATGAGATTAATTGGCTAAACTCATTAACCACATTAATCAATACTCGTTAATTTTGTGTGCACTCCACTAAAGACTCACAGCTGAACTCTTCTCACTGTAGATATATTTCTGTCTCCATGGATATAGACCAATAACAATAACTTTGTCATTCACAAGTGTTCATAACACCAGTTAGGTCAAATTACCATTTTACCCTTAGGTTGCCTGTAGTCCTTAAATACCAGTGCTCATCTAATGAACAACATGTTTATGGTCCAACCAATAAACAAAAACCCCTCTCGTGCCATAGAGAGGGTAGAGCCATTTGTTCAAGTCCCAAAGATACCATTTAAGGAAACACTCATCTACTTACCCTAAAGTTGGGAATGAGTGAATTCCATCTTGTGTAATTATGTTTCCAGCTTCTCATTCGGTCTTGTTCCTAAAATGATAAGCTTATTGAGTTGGCAATCTCACTACTCTCACTCGTACAAATCAAAAGACAATCCCTCGCGAACAGGAGTTCATAATACACTTAAAATTAAGACTAAGTTACATAGATCATCCTAATGAAATAGAAATCAAACTAGTTAACAGAGTTACATCTAATGGTTACTATTTCGTGGTTAGGTCTTATGCAAACTCATTGCATAAGATGTCTTCACTGACATGTCACCTATATGAAAGCATTGATGATTGCGTTTGTATCAAATACAAAGTGAGTCATATTCATAGTGTTACCAAGATAAGGTATCATATCTTATTCATAGTGTTACTAGGATAAGGTACCCAGCCTTATCTCCAACATTGATACCTGTATGTCTCTACATAATGTTCAAGACTCATCAAACAACTTAGGATGTTAGTTTATTTAATTTGGGTTATTAAGACAAAACTAATAATATAATCAATATCATTTATTATAATAATAACACTTTATTAATAACAGCCAATAGATTATATTTATAATCTATGAGTTTTAGGACATAAATCCCAACACTCAATACGTCATCTTACGGAGATTTGCACGATAAGTATCTAGGTTGTATGCCTCCATTTGGTCGCAAGGAATGACTTTTGGGGTGAAACATGACATACATCACTTGTTTGAAAGTTCAATCATAGATGGATGCCACTAAGAGACTACATCTTGAATTGAGCCTGTAATCTTGTATACAATTTCAAGATTTAAGTCAGTTAAATAATGTTCATAGTTAGTCCGACGAATTTCATCGCCTAAATTCACATCAAATACTACATAAAATCTAACACAAATACAAGGCTTAGTGGCAAGACCATATCGAACACAAAAGCATGTAAATTTCTCAATCAAATACTCGATGGGGGTTATTTTTATGTAAAGAATAATATGTTGCAACAAACTAAAGAATATGGAGCGATGAGTGAAATTCAATATTAAAAAGGGTGTAGCTTGGGATTCCCTACCCAATGTACTCAATCATACATTCTAGTAATTGCTTGCACCTAACCAAATATCATCAATTGAAAAATTCAACCGACTTGTCCCAATCAACTAATTATTATGAATTGAATCAGTGAGAAGCATGCAAACACTCAATTTCATATCAATTGTTAGGTTTAATATCTAATTTTCAAGTAGCTAGTTAGGTTTAATATCTAATTTTCAAGTGACTAACTAAATATTCATTTAATTCAATTCTAATTTGAGTAGAACAATGCTCATTCAAATTAATTAGCAAGTTATCTTGACCTATTGCTTTAAATGGATTAACATACAACCATGTATCACTTATTATTTGTTAATCAACTAAATCTATAATCATATAATCACTGACGTAGAACAATATGAAATTATTCAATCAAAACATAATTGAAATACAACTTTAAGATAATTCAGTTCAATACTTACGAATAAATCGAAAAAGAAAAAATCCTAAAAACCCAACCTAGAACAATACCTTAGCCCCTCATCATCGACATATCAAATAATGGAAAAGAGTTGGATGCATAAGCTAATTAAAAGATATAAAAAAAAATAGAGAGAATTTGAGCTAGAAGCGCCCGGAATCAAACATTTCTTGATCTAGGTAGTGGAGCATTGACTTTATAACATTATGATGGCACTGCGACACTAGGAACAAAGCCACGACTCTGATAAAAACTTGCATGCAAAAAAAATGGACACTTTTCTATGCCCTTTGTCATGGCATTGTGTGCTCCGTACAAAATTAACTCTTTCTGCCTTACAACAATGCACACATCGTCAAAAGGTGTTGCAATGTTGTCAAGGCAATGACAAAATAGCCAGTTCTTCAATGTTTTGTCTTGGTTAATGCAATTTGTTACTGATCTCACATGTTTAAGCTCTATTTCATTATTTAAGCGTTTCTACTCTTGATGTGGTCAAAACCTACAAAATAGCCAAATAAAAATATAAGATCATAAAAAAATCCCAAATTAAATGAATTAGATAGTAATTTTTTTGCGTTATCAAATTGTTGTGTTCTTTTTTTAAATCTAATTTTGCCTTTGTGTACTTTTAAATGGTTTTGGGCTCACATGAATCACCATTTGATCTCCAACCACTTTGACATTGAATTCTTGATTTTGCTTAGTTTCACATTTTCTACCATCTCTAATCTCTTTGAAATCCTTTAAAATTGTATCCAAAATTCTTTTCAGACCTAGCTTTAAGAAGCACACAAACAAGAAATACAACTTCCAGTGGCGGTAAAATGACCTTGCTAAAAGACAAAAAATGTGGTTGATTGTTTTAGCAACGCCAAAGCACATGTTGTTGTATCTGCCAAAATATCCTTGCCATTAACACTTATAGTAACACATTTTCCCCCATGCCTCTTATACCATATTTTTACTAACACGTGCTCGATACTAAAGTGTTACCTTTAGCAACATTTTACTCATTGCTAAATGTGAGTCCCAGATCCAAGAAAAGGAGCCTTGTTAAAAAAGAGCTTGATAAAAGGGTTATTGTTGCTAAGTATGAGGTGTTTTGGAGAAGGTTTTGTTTTAAGGAATAACGGATGAAATTGCATTAAGTATTATGACGGTAAAGTAAGCGTTCTATTGTAAGAGAAGTTGGTCATTTTGTTGGAGTGACGCGAAGTGAAGTAAGGAAAAAGGAGTTGGAATTTGTAGTCTGTCGCGAGGAGAGGAGGGCGAAGAAAAGCTTAGTTTCCCGAGAAGATAAGATTTGCATCTCAAGGGAAGGTCTAATCTTGATTTGACAACTGGCTACATGTTGAGCTTAGATTGATTGCATGGCTCGACAAACAGTAAGAGGACACATGTAAAGTTATAAGTGAGAACTGGCAAGAGCTAGGTGCTTGGAAAGAAGAAAGTTGAGTATTTCATGAGTGATATATGCATGTATGTATGTATGTATGTATGTATGTATGTATTGTTGGAGTTAATGTCCTAAAACTCGTAGTTTGTAATCATATTTCATTCAATAAAGTCGTTATTGATATTATAATATTAAAGCCAATAAATTAACGACCCGAGGCTATTATATATAGTAAACTTGAACTTTATATAGAGACATAAATGTGGATTAAGTTCGAGTATATAGCCTGAATAGTCTATAGTATACGAATACGGTTGGACACCTTA
>JBBPDI010000004.1:3640283-3654781 GCA_037974545.1 Cucumis variabilis
TTCCCACTCCCCCACCATAGCCATTTCTTAAGGTAAAAAAATAAATAAATGTTACATATCCCAGAATCTAAATGCTTTGATATTATTTTGATTTTTATGAAATATTTTGAGGGCAAAACCATTGCACCAGAGAATATTTTCTTTTTGCATATTTTTTTTCATTTACTTTTCTTGTACAGACTTGTTTGTCAACATCACTACAATGTCTGACCCACTTTCTTCTGTCCTGTAGGTCATGCATTAAAGCATCATTTTTTTA
This sequence comes from Cucumis variabilis, assembly GCA_037974545.1. Lineage (NCBI taxonomy): Eukaryota > Viridiplantae > Streptophyta > Magnoliopsida > Cucurbitales > Cucurbitaceae > Cucumis > Cucumis variabilis. The sequence continues at coordinate 3,640,543 of JBBPDI010000004.1, forward strand.
AAGGTAAACCACTTCTTTTAGGTTGGTAGAATAGTCAAAAGATCATGCTATAAATTTTGATATCTTTAAAATCAGATCTCATTCCCATTGTTTCAACACCCCCTCCTCCTTCTTCTCCCCAATCTGATACTCAAATCTGAAATAATATGATATTACGGACACTTAAATGTTGTAAGAACAAGTAGGTTGTTGCGAGGTTCCTAGATACCCACACGGATACAATAAAGCTTCTAAGAAACATTGATTTTACTTTTTCGTTTTTTCTTTTTAAGTTACCGCTAAAATAAACTAGAATAATAAGATTGTTGGTCCCAATACAAATGATGAAGCCATTAAGAGCATGGCCAATCACATGCTTCTCACCTTCTCACCATTTTTGAACTGAGGCATAATATTCTAATATCCCAAACTGGTGAAGTCACTAGCAAAGCAAGCTTTTCTTCCTCCAAATTGAAACCAGATCAAAAAGGGAAAGCAAACAAAAATAAAGAAATGTGTGAAAAAAAAAAAAAGAAGGTTTGGTTTTGGATTTGGTATCTTCTTTGCTTCCTCTTTTTGGTTATGGGCAGACTGTTTTGATATTTGATAGGGGAAAAAAATGCTTTTTTGAAAGTGGACCTTAGATTAGAAACCACCATGCCTAGCTTTCTTTACCTCTCACCAATTGAAATCACTTCCATTGACAGGTTGATGTTTTACACGTTTTTATGAACTCGTCGATAAATCGATATTTCATTATATTATAAAAGAATTCACCAAAACTCATTCTAGAAATTAAGCTAACTAAATGAGTTTTTGAAATCCAAGTTGTTTATTTGACATACTTTATTGGAAATTGGATCATAATGTTGTCATTCTAGAAACTTTTGGTCATAAAAAAAATATTGGTTCAAATCTTACATTTGGTTCTTGAAGCTTATATTTATATTGTCTTTATACTATAAAATGGATCCTGAAAAAAAAATTAATTTATAGTTGTTAACTTTTCAAAGCCTTTGTTAAAGTTTTATTCTAAAATTGTCGATGATCATTTTTTTTAAGTTCAACCCAAATCATAATGAAAAGTGAGTAATTGTAATTAATTTCATTAATGAATCAAGTATAATGAGTCTGAATTACAAAACGTATAAATGTAACATATTTATAATTCTCATGCACCATTACAATAACAATATTTGTAATAATTCTCGTAAAGGTAGTAAATCCCATGTAATTTTCAATACAATAAGATTGATTAACTAACTTTCATTTTTCAATCAGATTGTGTATTTTGATTACAAAAGTTCATTATGATTATAAAATACGAGTAAAAGAGCAAAATGAAAGTAATCAATTAAGGCTCACTTTTTACTTAACAATTGCTATGCTACGTTTTAGTTGTAGTACATTATCTAAGTTCATGAATTAACATGTATTTAATAACTACGGAGGTCTATTTTAAATCTAACACTAAAAACATAGGATTGACTAGAGAAAGAAAACATTTTTGGAAAAGAAAATGTTTTTCAAAGTCATTTCCATTAAAATAGTAAACAAACATTGAAAGTTTTTTAAAAGTTATGGTAAGAGTTTCTCTAACATTTCTTGTTTTCTCAAAAAATGATTTATTTTAACAACTAAACATTTGAAACTAACCAAAAGCAGCTAAGAATGGCTTTATATATTAGTTAATTACTTAGACATCTATTGACTTATTTTTAAACTTTTGATAAAAGATTATAAGTTTATAGATAATTATAAAAAGAAAATCAACAACAAATTAGCAATATTAAATTTAAGATTTATTGAATTATAATAATGAAATGATGAGACTAAAATTAAATTATTGAGAAATTCCTCCAATTTTCTAATTCATATATATATATATATATATATTGTATTTTCAATTGGCCACACATGAAATATTATGAAGTAAGAGATATTGAAAATTACGACTTGAATTTATTTGTGAATGAATATTATCCAAGTGGCTAAACTAATAATGCACATACTTTTGTAATTATCCAAAGCTTTATTTTACAATCATTTTATCAAATAATTTTTGTAATTAATTATATATAATGGATAGGGAAATTTTCTCACATACCATAAAGAGACAAGTTTTTTACTTAATTTTTCTATGGAGGAAATTAGATGTTTGAATATAATTAAAGTGGACACCTATACATTGTTATCACTTATATCAATGGGTCCATTTTTTAACTACTTTCTTGAATGTTGACTCTCTTTCAATTCATTCAAAAAATTGATTGTTTTTGTTTTATGATTTTGACAACACTTTAGCTATTTAGACACCTATCATTCTTTATTTCAAATCCAAATCATAGTTTATGTTGTTTTAGTAGTTTATGATCTTCTATTTATAATTAAGTTTTAAAATTATTGTGTACGATAGTGAAGGTGTGTTGTGTGCTATAGTAATATCGATTTGAGTATGTTAATTGGTTAAAATATCATTAACATATTTTCTAAGATGTTATAATTAAATGTTAATTACAAAGAAAATTATTTGTTGTATTTATTTTAGGGTGTATATGTTTTTTTATTTCGTGAAAATGTAATTGTGGTTATACATTTGGGGTTACATTTTATTGTAGTCTATATACTTTTGAAACTTTCAAAACTCTTTGCATTTTTTAGGCTTAATTTTCAAAAGCTAAAAATAAAAAACGGAATAATTATCAAACATGAACAAAAAAGTCTCATCTGATAATTGTTTGATATTCGGTTTTTTATTTTTAAAAAATTAAGCTTATAAACACAATATTTTATAAACACAAGTAAAATTAAAAAATGAGATGAATATTAAACAAATCCAAAATAATTATGAGAAATATAAAATGGGTAGTGTTACAACCATTGTTAGATTTGAGCATATTATTGTGATTAATCAAATAATTAAAATTATATATATATATATATTATATATATATATATATATATTATAACTATTCCAATAATGATTTGAGCAAAAAAGAAAATTGTAATTTATCCTTGGAATTATAAAGCACTTGATTGCCAACTTGATGAACATATCATAAATTGGAAAGACAATAATAGATCTAGAAAATAGATTAAAACAAAAAACATAGTCAACATCACACTTCTCTACTTTATTATATATACAATTTTTTAAGGAAACAATATGCTTCAACATTATATATATTTTCTAAATTTCAAACTTTTAGATAACCATATGCTCATTGCATTATTACAACCTTTATGTGTTATTTAATTGATTCCAAATTGAAATTAATCAGAAGTTTTTACAAATCAATTAAATTTTTAGTGATCAAAATCACATTTTGTACGATTTATTTTTTATTTTTAATTATTATATATCTTCTGATTTACTTGGTCAAATATATATAACATTTATTTTAACTATTTGAGTTATAATTTAAACGGATATGTTTTTTATTTCAATTTTATTTACAATTAGTTTTTGAAAATATTTCAATTTACGTGTAAATTTTTAAAAATTTATCAATTTAAAACTATAAATTTTCATTACACCTTGCACTAGACTTAGTTTAAAGAATATCATGTTCAAATACATTACTGTTTCAATTAAACTTACAATGAATTAATTTCAATTAAACTTACCATGAATTAATTTAGACCATTTATTAAGATTAAATCATTCATTCACTTAATTCTTACTTTCATGTAGAATGGAATCCGATCAAATTCACAAGGTAGATTAATAAAATTGATATAGGATAGTTTTTTTAAAAGGTCTCTTACTGGAAGAGTCTAAATTCATTTATTCATAAAAATTTAGGAATTCAATTGATAAAATTACAAGTTTTCACACGATAATGTTTATTCAAACAAAATGTAATAAAAAGTGTAAATCAACACACGTATGAAAGTTACGTTCAAGGTGTAAATCAATACAACTCCAAATGAACAAAATGAACAAAATTTTTTATAAAATATTTACAAATATAACAAAATATCACAAATTATGTATGATGAACTATTATCTATGTCTATTATGATACAAATAGATATTAATGTATATAGATAGATAGTCTATTTTAATCTATCATAATCTATTGTAGATAAATTACGATATTTTACTTTATTTTATAAATATTTTGATTAACATATGTTTTTTTTTTTTAAATCCTTTCAAGGATTTTTGTGAGGGGAAAGAAGAACAAAGTGTTTACGAAAATTTCAAAAACAAATATATATAGATAGATAGATATAGATATATATGTATTTATAGGATTGAAAATCTATGGACCCAAAACAATGTGTTTGCTTTGTGGAGTAGAAAAAAAAAATGTGGATTGAAATTTATTCCAATACTTTATCTTTAATTGTTTATAACAAAACCAACAAACAAATCTTCTATTTAAATGATTCCTTTTGTTTGCATCTCTTCTTTTTCAAACAAATATTCATTCAAATATCATTCTCAATTCTTTTTATCTTTTAAATTATTTTTTTTATTCTCTAAAATAACATTATCTTAACAACCGCTACAATTCTTATTATAAATTAGAAGTTTGATTCATCGACCTCTCATATATTTTAAAAAAAATTATTTGTAAGTATATTATTAATTAAAAAGGTAATCATATATGATATTTTGTTAGAAATATTCTCCCGTTTAACAATTTAGACGTTCAAGTCATTGTACTCGCGATAACTTTTAAGAAAAATTATACTCTTAGTCACTGAGGTTCAGTTTAGATTGTTTTTAGGTACTTAAGTTTTTTCGACTCAACAATTTCACACTGAGATTTGCATTGGCAGTACACTATTTGTCCTTTCGTTAGTAATTCCATCGGTTCTTAACAAAAATTTGATATGTCACTTTTATCTTCTTTTTTTTTTGTTTCTCCGCTTCCTTTCATCAATGCCATTTTCACTCGTCGCTATCAATTGTCAACCACCCTTTTTTCCTTATGTAAAACAGAGTAAAGGAGAAAGAGAATAAAAATAAAAGAAGAGGAAAGAAGAAAAAGGAAAAACAATGGCCAATATGTTCACAATTTTGCCTAGTGGTAACCACAGCTATGAGAAGTAGAAGGTTTAATGCAGTGACAGAAAGAGCAAGAATGCTATCAAATGCATTTCTTAGTTGAATTTAGTGGTTGAGATTAGATGTAATTTTTTGTGTAATTAGTTTATCAAAAGGTCTTTTTCACTTGTGTTCGCACATAGGAGTTATTGAGGAATTTGGAAGCAACGAAGGTAAGTTTTTTCTTTAATCCTAATTTTTTTTAATTAAGGTTATTGTGCATGTTAATCTCTAAAATTGTTTAGATGATTTTAGAGTAAAATTCGATCTTTATTTCCGCTGCGAATGTCACGTATTAAATCATGTGGTCCTCATCAAGTAATATTATTAAACTTGAAAATTAAGAGATCCAAATCCAACTTAAAACAAAAATAAAAAATGTGTAATATTTTTCTAGTTTTTAATAAATTGGTATTTGATTAGTACTATTATTCTAATATCATATGTTAATCATTGATTGATGCTTGATCCTAAAGAGTACCACTATTCTTTTCTTAACTAAAAAAGAACCTTTTTTTTTGTTTTGATTTTCTTACTTTGGTTTTAATTTTTCTTGAAATTCAAGTCAAAAAAGAAAATTTTAGACTAAAGTTCAAGTTGATAGGAACAAAAAGAAACAAACAAATAAAATAAAAATCTAAAATTGATCACATTTTCAACTTTGAAAGTTAGGTTTTTGAATGCATATACCATCTTTTTGAATTATGAGTGAGTTATTTGTGACTATGGAAAAAAAATTAAAAATTAATATAACGATAATATCTTTTCTTTTTGCAAAAATCAACATTAATGGTTAATGCTAACTGAAAAAAGAAAGGGAAAATTAAAATATATAAATGAAAATTGTTGCCAAAACTGACAAATATTTCAACTTATATAAGAATTTTACTTTTTTTTATTTGTAATAGATGGTGAAATTGATAAATATCTATCTTAAACTACCATTTACAAAAGTTAAAAAATAATTCATACATAAATTGAATTTAAAAGAAGAAAAGATAGAAAAAAAGGTAATGATAATTACTTACTTCCAATTTGACATCTATCACCCAAAATTATATATATAAATAAATAAAAAGAAGAATTTGGCCAACTTTTATTATGAGTATATCTTTTATTCTTTCATTTTCCCTTTCATTATTATGACTTTTTGTCTGCTTTTAAGTTATCATTATTGTATATTTAACATCACCCAATCTCCAGATTTATCTTTACAAAATCAAGATAATTAAAAAACATGACGAAAATTAAATTATTTTTAAATATAATAACATTGATTATGTCTAACGAAATACAATAGTTTATATTTTAATCTATCATGGTCCCTCATAGATAAATTATAATATTTTACTATATTTGTAATATTTTTATAAATTCTTATTTAAAATAATTTTACTTAATCTTTCTATTTTTTTCTTAATTTATTATATTTATTAATGGTAAAGTCATTTCCACCTACCAATTTGTTTATGTAATAGGGATAATATTGTCTTTCACATTCTTTATTATTATAATTATTATTTGAAATGGAACTTTTCCCTTTTTTTAGTTGATTGCATTACTTATAGATATTGTCACGTTAGGGGAAGTTATAAAATAACTTTTGGAAGGATAAAAATATTTGGTTCATTGAATGCATTCTTCAAGGTAGAATTAGATGAGAAAATTAGTTTAGAAATTAAATTAAAAAATTGTATTGTTATTAGAATCCAAAACACCCTTATAAACTCAAACATTTTCAATTTAAAATAATGGTTTTAAAAACGATACTTCAAACAAATAAATTTGATCATAATCTTTTTAATATAGTTTAGTGAATGAGATATCAGTTATGATATCAACTATTAATGATCTTTGTTTCTTTTATATAATAATATTTTTAAAAAAATTATAAATATAACAAAATATATTAATGATAGATAAATATTTGCAACACGATCTATTAGGTATAGATTCTATCATTTATCGACTTTGATTGATTTTACTATATTTATAATTTTTTTAAATGTTAATATATATGATAATATTTTGAATCTAATTATTATACTTGTAATTATCATTTTTTTATTATTATCTTTGATAAAAAAAATTCTTTAAATATTAGTAAACAATCCCAGTGATAATTTATTAGAAAAAAAACTCCAACAATAATCCATCCCCATTTCAATCAAAATTTTGAAATGGTTTTATATATTTTGTTCTTGTTCAAATTCTTAATTTGATTTATTCTTATTTAAATTACCAGTTATCATTTAAAATAACACTTACTACAGTTAATAAATTTAACATGTTTGGATTAACTCTAGAAAAAATAGTTTTGCAAGAAACCTATTTTTATTTAAACCTATTATTTCTTTTACTAAGAACTGTTTAAAGTACATGTGGTTGTCAAACCATTTTTTTTAAATGATTTTTTAATCCAAACACTTAGAACATATTTCAAGCACATCTTTAGTTGGAGACGCTTACGTTTAATATTTATTGTCTCTATGTACGATTTTAAAATGAATGCATTTAGTTCTCAAGTTTTTTAGAAGCATGAAACAAAAAAATAATTTTCTAAGATACTTTATCAATATGTGTGAGCTTTCTACACATATAGTCTAAGTTCGCAAGAGTCTAACTCGTTTACTTTCATCCCGTTCTTTACTATTTTTTAAAATTATAATAATATATTAACACTAACATTAGTACCAAAAGAAACATGTAAGAGAAGTTTTTGTGTGGTAGTAAATTTCCAAACAGCATTTCTTTTAAACCTACACACATTTGAAACATATATTACCCTTATAAACGAAGGCAAGAATCATCAAAAAGTACATTTGATGTGCATGAATAAGACAATTTGTGCACTACATCGTCTTATATAACAAACAATATATACATATTGTATTGTGTTGTTACAGTCTATTGGATATTTACATTTTCTTTTTTGTATATATATATTTATAAACACTAAATGTTACGAAAATTGACAATCAAAGATGGACAAAAAAAACTTAGAGTAGAATAGAATCGACACACAAATAATTTACGTGGTTCATTCAAAGTGTGTTAACTACGTATGTGAGTAAAGGGAGAACCTAACTTATTATTAAAAGTAATATAATAATTTAGATTACAAATCATAAGTGTCTCTAAAGTTAGATAGTTTTTTTTTTATAGTACACTTTTCTAAACTCTAATGAAATTTTTAAAATAATATAAACATAACAAATTATATGAATACAACTTAGGTTTGGGGAGCATTTCCCTCGAACTCCACGAGGGTGGATTGTCTTGAACCTCGAATAGTACTTGGTCGTTTGAAGCGCCAGATAACAAATTCAATGCATTTCAACACCAAAAAATAAACTATGATACGTGAAGGATATTTACATTTTCTAGAATATTACTGATGTATATTCTATTTTTATCTATAGACACACTTGAGATCTCAACTAAGATGCAATTGATTGATTTCTAGAAATATTAATTTCAAATATTCTACATTAAACAAATATAAACTAAAATTAACCTATTATATACTAAAAGATGGAACCAAACCAGTAAATCAACTTTCATTGGTTGAGTTTGTCATTTTTCTTTTTGTATGTGTTTTTTGTTTCACTTCCACTTGAAGAAAGAGAAGTGAAATTTCAAAATTTTTAATTATAACAAAGGTATCATATACTACATTTTTCCATTCCATTTTATTTAATGTTTTATTATAAATTTAAGGTGAGAGGTTTGAATTTCAATTTAATTAAATCTCTCTAAAAGAATATAACAAATTTAAAATCAATATAAAATACTTTTAAGATAGAAAAACAACCCTTAACCTTATTTATTTGATAAAGGATTCTCTTGCTTTACAAGTAATTAAAATAAATAACAATAAAATAGAGACAATTTCTCAATCACCCTTAAATCAAGAGGAATTTTGCAGCAGTCAAGCACATGTTGTTTGAATTTAATGGTCATTATTACTACAATTATTGCATGTGTATGTTATAGATACTCTCTACCAAATTTATATTTTAGAAAAGTCCATTGAGATAAAAATTAAAATTTAAAAAAAAAAAACAGCTACAACATAACATGATCATTCAACATCACATTACAAAATTGTTTTTATGATCAGAATCATTCTCCTCTATAGCGGTCTTATGAGCCAAGCTATTACGGCCTCATGGATGTGAATAAAAATGAAAAGTCTAGACATCTTTTAGAAAAAATTGTCACTCTAGTTAAATCTTGTTTGAACTGTTGACCAAATTGACACAATATATCCCTTGTAAACTGTTATGAATTTTAGAATCTTAATCTAATGACGTTGAGAGATATATAACTTTTGTTCCCGTTTGAGCTTGATGAACACGACTAAAATGATCATAGATATATCTCTCCCACCCCATACCTCCTACTTTGATGGGAGAGGCAACCATGTATATCATGATTTGGCGAAATCCATTTGTGAAGCATGGATTGAAACTTGAAAATTCTCCAATTGATGATCGAATCCAATAGCACAAATGGATTTGACATCAATCTAACATGTATTAAAAAGAAAATTTGTTTTGAGTTTTCTAAATATTAAAATATATAACCATCTAATTAATTTGAGTATACCTCAATCGATTAAGAGATATATCATCAATTTATACGGTTTCTCGACTTATTACTATACATTTAATTGCCTAATGTATGATTTAAAATTTTAGGAAATTAAATTTGTACCTACTTAAACTCATTTTCGGTACAAACTTAATTTTCACCAAAACTATTTATTATTATTATATATAGTCAATTCACCAAGTCAAATTGATGGCATTCATAATATTATAAACTTTTGTTTGCCTTTCTAACTTATTTGTCGATTCTAAATAAATTGTTGATAACTATTGTAACTATTGTATGATAGTGTTAATGAATGAGACACATTTTGGTAAATATAATATTTCTTTAACCCCCTTTTTTATACACATTAGAAAAATCTAAATAGCATAAGCAAAATGCGAATCAATAAGCTTCAAACAAATTTGGATCAACAAATATAATTAATACAAATGTTGATCAAAATTTTATATTTTAAGAAAATAAACATTGCACGTGTTCAAACAACATACATCCCTTTTAATCAATTGGCTTTTCCACCATTAACTTTCCCAAAAGTTAATTGAAAAGATTAGACTCATTGATTATCTAATTTTTGTTTAAAGAAAAAAAGATTATCCAACATAATTAACTATAATAGAACATATCTCTATCTAATACCTAAAAAATGAAAACTATTATTATTATTATCACTTAATCATGACCATGCAAGCTTATATAATTATAGGGTTAAAAACTTTCATTCGATTTCTTTAAGTCATTTTATCAGTAATTATAGTTTATATCTCTAATATAATTGAAATCCTCTATGTCATAACATATTAAACTATAATTATTTTATTTGAGAAGATATATTCAACAATAGTGTGTGGATCATGTTGATGTATATTTGTTTCTAAACAAAGCTTTTGTGAAAAAAAATTCAAAATCAACCATTTTTTAGACTAAAGTAATAATATTTCATTTGAAGTTCTTATGTTTTTGGATGTTGTGTAATCGTTTGGACCAAACAATTTATTTTTGTTAGAGATTAAAAGAAATAGCAAAGTGTAGCAAAAATCCAACTCTTTGAATTCAACTATTGTCACGACTTACCTAAAATATTAATTATTGATCAAAAGATCGAAGGTTCGTATTTTCCACTTTGCAAATTGTTGAAATAAAAAATTCACGTATTTTACAAAACTTAAAACATTAATTTTACACCTTAAAAATATTAATAGTATATTTTCAATGTTCTACGTAAAAGTTATTTTTTTCAATCAATATGGTTAGTTGCTAAAAAAATTAACAATACACGGAGTAGTAGAATTGAAAATTTTAATCCCAATTGAGTTACGCTCGTATTGGTATAAAAGATTGAACATTCAAGAGAGAATAATACACGTCAATCAATTTTTTTAATAAAAGAGTACAAGTGACTAATTTAAACTCGTTTTAATATTCTAAATAGTGCAATTTCAATTGGTAACACTTTTAACTCTAACAATCAAGAATTCAATGATTTTTAAAATTGTAAATATAGCAAAATCTATTATAGTTCATCAATGATGGAGTTCGAAAACTAAATTCAAATCCATAAATTATTTTGTATGGTGATTACGGAGTCGGTAAACTAACTTGCAGTGTTTGTTACTTTGTTAGTAATCAAAATAAACGGCTGATGAACTTTCATTAAATGGATCGATATATGTGGTAAATTAATTTTCAAAAGGTACCAAGACTTGGTTGATTTTTCTCTCTTTTTTTTTTTTTTGTTTAGAATTTCAATCTTGACATATAGAGATTAAAGAATATATGTTTATATAAAAGTAAAGCCAAGCTTTTATTGATTCAATTGTAACAAAAACAGCTCATAGTTCCATTAACAAAACACATTTATTTTTGAAAAAGGAAAAAAGTTAAAGAAAAAGATAAAAACGTCACTGATAAGAACACTGCCCTATCTGATTTTTTTAGCCTTAAAAATCATAGAACTTATGCTCACATTATTTCTTTTTAAAAATACAATATAACTTGGACGATTATGACCACTTCTTTTTTTCTTTTTCTTTTTTTTTAATTGTTAAACATACTTTTGTTTTCATTTTCTTAAAAAATTAAATTGATGTTTTGCATCTTTCTTCCTTAAATTTTGAAACAAAAATTACTGTTTTTTTAGTTTTCAAATTTTGGTAAGTATTAATAACAAAGGAAGAAAGTTGGAAATGGAAATAGTCTTTATAAATTCGATTTTCATTATAAAAAGAATAAAATGTTCACCATGATGTTAACTTTTATAATTTTGATTTTGGTTTGTGTTGTATTCTTTTTAAAAAGATCATTTTAATACTTTTTTTTATTCAACATTTTAACATAAAATTTAGAGATAAAAATGAATTTATGAAACTAAATGTAATACTCCAAGTTTAAGAGGGGAACATAGATGAACGAGGTTGCATTTGAATGAGATGAATCATGAAGACATGAAAATATAGTTATGAAGGGTGTAAAAGGTTTGAAATACCAACAGAATATGCATCTTCCTTTTCGGTGGCTCAATCGTAAAAACTTCATAGTTTGAACCAGTTCTATGTTGGATGACATCCGATAAATTTTTCTACAATGCATATAAGAGAAAACAAAGCATGCTCAAAAGGCTCATTATTTTTCAAGCAAGGATGACATATAGTCTGGTCGCACGAGATGTAGGAGAATGTGAGGACCATTAGTTGTTGAATCCTAACCCTAGAGTGTTATACCAAAATAATTAATTTTAAAGCATTTTAAAAGTATAGAACCAAATTTAATCAAATGTGAAATAACAAGAGGTTATAGATGAAACTCAAAACACTGAGACCAAAGTAGTATTTAATTTTTTTTTTTCGAATATTTTTCCTTATATTTAGAAGTAATCGATTACTTGATTTAGTTGATTAATTTTTTTTTATTATTATTGTTGATTTGTTTACAAACCATCCAAACCTAATTTAAAATGAGTATTGCTTAGGTGATGTCATATACATATGCATTGTGAATTTTGAAATCAAATGTTCCATTCCTTCGATGTGATATGAACATAATTTAGCAACATAAGTCAATTATTATTGTCACATAAATGGATAATTGATTTTTACCTTTTACTTCAAAAAAAAAAAAAAAGAGGACACGTGTCAAATAATTAAAGAATGTAAGGAAGGGTCACAACTTAAAGGAAATTCATCTTTTTAATCTCTAAAATTGGAATAATTTGTGGTTTGGTCTTTTAGTTTTGAAAATAATATCATTTTTTAGTTTTGATAGACTTTTTACTTCTTTCTTTTTTTTAAATGCCAGGGACTAAAAGTAAAAACTTGTAAGGAAAACACTTAATTTACTTACTCTTTAAAATTTTGGGACTAAAAATATACAATTTTAAATTTTAAATACTAAATGCACATATTCTTTCAAGTTAGAACTAAAGTGAAAATCGTTTTTGTTTCTAACTATGATCCATTTTAATATAAATGCATTCTTCCTATTTTTTATTACTTCCAAATTTTCAAGTATACAAAAATATGTGTCTATCAACCTAAAAGTGTTTTATGTTTTCTTTAATCAAATTAACATGTTTATTGATTATATTATATTTAGATCAACAACATTTTATTGTTTTTTTCTATATATTTTATAGATTTTTTACGATATAATAGAAATTATGGTATATCATCGTATCTATATCAAATCTATAAAAGTATAGAAATATTGCTAAAAATGTCGACAACAATTTAATATCATATACTTTTACTTTACATTTAAGTTTTACTTTTAAGTTAGAATTGTCAATTCCTTCTAAAAGTGTTTGTATTATTTTTTTTCTAAAGAACTATATTTGTTTTATACTATTTATGTAGTTGTCTCTAAACAAAATTTCATTCAAATTTCTTTAGTTTAATTGAGCATATAGGGAGAAAGATTTAAATATCTAAGCTTATTTTTTTTTTCATTAGTTACATAACTCTTTAATGACTTAAGTTATATTTAAATTAACAAACTTAAATTTAATTTAACCATATAAAATGATTATAATATATACACACATCATCAAATTTAAAAAGTTTGATTGGTAGATTTATTGTCTTTATCGAATCAAGTAGTTGAACCAATAGACTAGTAGATATTACTTCTTAGAGTAAAGTTGTGAGTATCATAGATTAAAAATTCAACTTAATGACAATACGGTAATTACCACTAAATTAAATTCACATTCATTTTAATACAAATCATGAGAATAAGAAAGACGATGTTATTGAATAACAATACCTTTAACCTTTAAGAATGTAAGCATTAAAAAATTTACAAGTCCAATTACTCTTAATACATAAAATTTAACGAAAAGATTTAAGAACCTAAATAACCCACATTTAATACCATTTCTTATTCATAGTGACAATCAAAACCCTAAACCATTTTTTTTTTTTCTCTTTGGATGTTTGGATTCCAAAAAAGTTCATACCATTAGGAAAGAGAAAAAAAGAGAGACCCAAATTTCAATACTCTTGAAATACAGCTGAAGAAGCCATAAGAGGCTGGCTCATATGAAAAGCCATTTGCAAAGGATTAAAAAACCCTCCACCGCCGCCAGCG
>JBBPDI010000004.1:3667811-3684503 GCA_037974545.1 Cucumis variabilis
GTTTATATACCAAACTTTTTTACAACCTTTTCTTAAAGTAATTAGATAACAAATTGTAAAAATAACATTTTCATTTTCTCTATGTTAAGAACATATTATATGTATAGGTTAACTATCTAGCGATCAGTCATCACATTACATGAATCAATTTTTTTTATATATTCATAAATCTAAATAATAATAATAATAATAACTAATTAACCTACCATTTCAACTTCTATCCATCAATTTTTGGCAATTTAATTAAGTTTTAAGTTTTCTTAGATTTTAATAGAGCTTTTAGAGAAGTTATCCAAATTTATACTTAATCATATAATGCAAATTTTAATAATTTATTAATGTTATTCTTTCCTAATTATATGAGAGATACTTTTTCTAATTTTAAATAAAAACATTTTGAAATAGAGTTGAATAAACAACATATTTACGAAACTCAGCAAAATCTCAAATTTTATCCTATATAAAATCTAAAATCTTACTATATTTTGAAAATATTATCACAATAATTTTTTTAAAATATTTAACTTTAAAAAGATTAAAATTTTAAAATTAGAATTGATTTTTCCCTCCTATGTTTGGTTGAGAGCCTTGACTTTGTAGTTTAATTTAAAAGTACTTATGAAAGGTTCTATTTTTGTTCTTATATTTGATAATGTTTTTTAAAGTATATCTTATATGTTAGTTTGACAAAAATATTTAAAACACTATTTGGGAACTTGAACACATATGCAACTTACTTTAATTTATGTCAATTATCTTTGTAAATATTGACACTACAAGAAATCGAAACAACTGCGACGCCAAAAACAACGTCGGCAAAAGGTGCGTTGTCATTAATCACCTTTCACCGACGTATGTAATATTACATCGCAAAAAGTAACTTTTTGCGACGCACACTATTTTGACGTCGCGGAAAGTGACTTTCTGCGACGCACAGTATGATGCGTTGCGGAGCGTCGCAGAAAGTCTAAAAATTAAATTTAATATCTCCACTTTCTGCGACGCATAAGAACCAAACGTCGTGGAAAGTTTAAAATTTAATTTAATATCTCCACTTTCTGCGACGCACAAGAACCAAACGTCGGGGAATGTTTAAATAATTAATTCGTTATTTAACCTTTTTGCGACGTTAGGGTTACTCGACGTCGAGGAAAGGGTCCTTCTGCTACGTGTTCAAAGACGTCGGGGAAAGTCCACTCTATTTCTTCTCCCTTTAACACAGAACTGATTGCAAAACAAAAGAAAGAGAAAATCGACCGAGAGAAAGGGAGAGGAGAAGATTCATGCTGTCGTTCGTTCGTCTTCGCCATCACCATTGTCGTTGCCGGAAGTGTCCTTGTTCTCCTCTTTCTCTTATGTTACTATTTATCACTCTCTCTCTCTCCTTTCCTTTACTTTCTCCATGTTTTCCTTCTCCAAATCGCTCATCTCCCTCTCTCATTCTTATACTTTCTCTCTTTCCCTTCTCTGAATCGCGCATCTCCATCCCTTTTTCTATCCAATTTCATTCTCCAAAAATAATTAAATAAATAAATAAATAAATTAAAATATATATATTTAAAGCCTTTCGCGACGCAGCGTCGCAAAAGCCATCTGCTACGTTGCATCGTGCGTTGGGGAAATTTTCCTCGACGTTGACGTGAGCTGCATCGGGAAAAGTATCCCCGATGTGCTTTCCTCGACGTGCCTGCCGACATCGTCCGCGACGTCGCAGTAATCTTTCCCGACATTGGTTAGGGTTTTCGACGACGTATTGCTACGTCGGAAAAAATCTTATTTCTTGTAGTGTGACTTATTAACACCAAACAAATATCTCTACAATGATACGATGTATTGTCCACTTTTGGACAAATATATTCAAGATTTTACTTTTGATTTCACCGAAAAATCTCATACCATTGAAGATAGTTGTTCTCTCTTATTTCACTTAAATGAAACTTTAATCCTATTCCACCTAAATTAATTAATAAAGATTAATCTATATATTTCTAATTTGTAAAGTATTATATATCGTCAATTAAAAAAAATTAGAACTCTAATCTTCATATCTAAAATATTTCTACTTAAAATATGTTTAATTTGTAAAAGGATTTATTGGCCAATCGTTGAAGTCAAAATACCAAATATTCTTTGTTATCCACACAAGTACAAAGTTTTAGACATAAGGATATAAAGTCCTTTCTCAAGTATAAACTTGGAAATAATATTAATGAAAGAAACCACTTTATTAAAATGTGGAATATTTTTTTTCCTGAAAAAATATAATTTTCAAACAACCTTTAGATTTAGTCATTATGATATTCATTAGATTTCATGGGAATATTTGCCAAAAAAAAAAAATAAATGGAAAGATTTTAGCCTTATAGGATTATGATAGAGTGCATATCATATGTAATACTAAATAGTTCTAATCAATATTCGTAAAAAGAGTATAAGATATGCTGAAGAGAATATATACGGCATGAAGTATGAACCATTCAAGCATTGAATTATTATTGTATTTAAATTTTAGGTAACGATTTTGATATGATTTTAGTTTTTTTTTTTTCAATGCTTATATCCTATTGTTGACATTTTCATAGGGACAACCAACCATTGATTTTTATTTAGTATTAGGATTTAAAATAACTCACATGCTCTTACTATTCTTTATAAATTTGTATATACAAATACTTTTTAGAACAAAAATAAAAATTTTAAAATACAATTATGTTCTTTATTATAAGAAGTTTATATAAAAAAAAATGTTTAAATAAAAATGAATTTTCGATAAAAAAAAATAAGTAATTTCAAATAAGCTTTTAGTTTAATCATAATAATATTTTTTAGAATGCATTTTCTCGTGTTTTTTTTTTGAGGTTTTTTTCTAAATTATTATATTATTAGGTTATCTTTTTAAAACTATCTCCTTTTTCTTTTTTGTTTAAAGTTAATGGTTCCTTTATTTTAGTGGCCATGCTAGTATATATATATGTATAGTGTTGTTAAATAACAAATAAAGTTCACATAAGTCTTAATTTGCTAGAAGATAGAATCTTTTTTCAAACTTAAAAATCATAATGTTGGAAAATATATATAAAAAAAATATAATCTTCCAATAATTATAATTGAATTCAAGATTAAAATGCTAGTTTATTTCAATTAAAAGTTAACATTTTATGATTAAAAAACATCATTTTCAAATTAACTGACAAAAGTCTATCAAATTTTTATTTCAAAAACCTAGTAAAATCTAAATACTATATATAGATAATATTAAATTTATTAAATGAACAATAGCATTAACCATATTTAATAAAATCACATATCAATTTTTATAATACAATTTTTATAAAAGATGTTATGTGATAAAATTTTATAATAGTGAACTTCGACTAGTAATAAACTAGTTTGTGTAAATTGGTGAAAGGTATAGTTCAAACTATGTTTTTCAAAAATAGTATTTCATGTACCTAAATAATTATATGTATGACAAAAATTAATAGTATAAAAAACATGAAATATTTTCTTTACAAACTGCTATAATTTGAACTATAATAATATGCATTTCAAACATAGATTATAATAACTAAAACTATAATGTTTTGCACTCCAAACACAGACTATGATGACTCATACTATAATACTTTGTGCTTCAAACACAAACTATAATAACACACAATTTATTATAACCACAGACTATAATAACATATTCTGCATTCCAAATGCTCCCTTAAGTTTTATGATGAATTATATTTGACATTTGTGCTTCTTTCAAGTTTAGCGAAAATGCTTCTTGAATTTTGCAATTTGAGCTGCTGCCAAGAACAATCAAGTGGTATTGACCATCCTATCTTGTATTAATGTTTGAATCTTGGGTAGAAAATCCATCATTTATGTTATGATAATTAATTTTAAAATAACTTGTGTCGTACCCAATTCTTAAAGTTGAAATCGATTTGATTCGAGAACTTTTATTTTATGTTTGTGATAAAATTCATGAATTTAACTTTTAAAGTTTTTGTTCAATGTATTAATTTGAATGGTTTCTTAACTTAGTTAATTCTTTTTATAAAAAGAAATTTGATCATCAATACACATTATTTATCAAATAATTTAATCTTTTTAAAAGGAACAGTTTAGTACAAATGGTAGGTGTAAGGTTGAGATATAATTTAATTGTAACTTGCAATATCAAAATATTCAATAATTCAAATCTCTATGGAACATTTTTCAAAATAAATGAAATATTGAGTAAAATTTATTAAACTGTTTACTGTCTCTTTTAAAACTTTTTTCTATAGTTTCATTTTTCTCAACTTTTTGTAAATATGATTATTTTTTTAATTGTTATTTTGTTTGTTTGTTTATTTATTTAATGATGGCAAGGAGTAACCATTCATTCTAACACAATTAACAAATGTAGACTAAGATAGACCTTTAGATGGATCTTAAATATGACATTTATGGTTGAAATATATACATTACTATTATTATTATTTTACAAATTAACAAAATGAATCAAAATATTTACAAATCTAACAAAACTTTTATTTCTATTATAAGTAAGCACAATAGACTTAAAAATCAAGCTGATCGACTAAAACCAATCGATCAAGATGGTCGGTCAGAGATAAGGAAAGGTTTGATCGGTGTGTTGATTTGAAAAAAAATCTAAATTGAGAATATATATATGTGTGTGTTATTATTATTATTTTTAAACTGTAAAAGGCTTAAACTAACCTAAACCAATCGATCAACGAATCAACGATCAGTTTGTATACAGCTTCGTGGTCAGGATTGGTCTGGACATTTACAAAACCTACCATATAGTCTATTTGAAAGTGGTTTGGTTGGAAAACTATGTTTGGTCAACCTATGCTTACTCTTATCAAATTAGCAACATATAATAATCTATCGTTAATAAATTGTGATATTTTTCTAAATTTGGAAATATTTTTTTTGTAATGATGTGTGGTTTAGAACAATTTTTCTTATTCGTTATCCAAACAGTCAAACACTATGGAAAATCACTAACCTTAGACAATCAATTAGCAAAATATTGTTTGAGTTAATGTGCAGTAGGACTCTTCCCTTGTCTTAAATGTTCAAGATTCAAATCTACACTTTCCATCAATGGTTTAAGCTAAAATATAGAATAAAAAAATGGATTTAACAGATCTTATATTAAATCAACTCTTTTGATTTTGAATGGAAGAATTATCTTGAGTGGTTTTCTCATTGCTTGTATCTCATTTTGCAATCTTCTAACTTGCCTATTTTCATGGTTTGTGTGAAGATTTTATACATTCCACTTAAAATTTAAGTATGTTTATCGCACATCATCTAAATAGAATATAATAAAGAAATTATCTCAACTACATATTATCATTAATAAAACACTTCATACATATCTAATATAGTAAAAATAAAAAATTATTCCTACTTCAAATTCGAATATAGTTCAATAAAAATACACTAATTCGATTGTCATTCTAAAAGTCGATAGTTTAAGAATATATCTAGTCTCAATTTTGAAGCCTTTTAAATAAATAACTCTTCCAATAAACAAGGATTAACATGTGTTTTATTTTGGTCCTACAATCAATTTTTTTTTTTAATTTCTAGTAAAGAAGACATTTGTTTTTTTCATTATCTTTTTCTAAAAGAACAAATGAATATACTTGAGACTAGAAATTTTGAATGGCTTCTATTAGATTGAAATATTATTGCACGTTGCCTTCATAATTAAGAAAATAGAGAAATATCAAATTGTATACATGTAATGCTGTTGACTTTATACAAATATTAATTAGGTGGCTCAACATTAATGTTGGAAGGATAACAAAAAAAAAAGTGGTTTTCAAAATAAAGGAGGAAACAAAAAGGGGTTATATGAACAAATTTGTACCTATGCTTTGAACAAAAGTTAGAATCAATGATTAAAATATCATATCATATATCGTATATATGTGTATTTGTAAATTTGAAGGTTTGACAATATTGATATGAATGATTAATCGATATCTCTAAACAAAATATATTATTATCATCTATCAATTCCAATACATGAAGATGTACGTACTAGCAAAATAATTATGACGAACTAGCTTGAAAGTGAAAGAAAAATCGATTAATTTAAATAATCGAAGTTGACATCAATATTTTAACTGTTGGTTAGGATTCAGTCGTAAAAAGGTATATAAATTTTGAAGTTAAAGTGATAATCAAAATATGCCTATCAAAATAGTGATAATTAAAATTTTAAAGTCAAAGTGATTTTTGAATTTTTCGATAAAATATCAATTTACCATCTAACATTTAATTAAAAATTATATCTCATTTGACATCCTAGTCTTCCAAATATAAAAGTCACCTCATCTTTCCATATATATATATATGTAACAAAATTTAACAACATACTCTTTTTAAAAGTTCAGAAAATAAAACAAACATTTTCAAAGTTCAACGACCAAAATAGAATAAGCTAGAAAGTTTAGAAAACGAAATAAGTTTTAAACCAATTTAATTTGTAAAATTAGAAAATATGAGTATAACCTTTTCTATATTCCTAAAGGAACTAAATTTAATCGAACACAATGTGCTCCTTTGTGGGTTTTTTTTTTTTTGTACTATATAACTATATGATATTAAGATGATGGAAATTAATAATATTTGACTATACTATAACTTATGCATATAAAATATGGTTGATCAACAGGTTTAGGCTCTAAATATTTTATGCTTGTCTCTCAAAAGTCTTTTAAGAGACCCATGAATTTTAAGTTTTGTGTACAATACGTTTCTTAATTTTAAAAAATACCTATTAAATTCTTGAATTGTTAATTTTCTTTTATCTCACACATCACTAAAATAATTCAACCCTTTTAAAGTTCTAAGATATAAATTCATATAAATATAAATAAGTAATATGTAAAAAGTTGTAAAACCGAACCTCAAACCTTGGATATTGATAATACATAATAATATTATTATGTTGAATTATATTCACACGAAAACTTACTAAATAGTCATCGAAGTTAGCACTACTCTCCTAACATTAAATATTTTACCATATGTTACATTATCAAAGGGTGATTGAGATTAGATTATAAAATATGGGTTGTTTCACTTTTGTGGGCTTGTTTGGCAAAGATAGGCCTGAGATATGCATGGGCCCAATTACCATCCCAATATCTTCAAGGCCCATGATTTTGAATTCAAAATTTTCCAAGTCCAATTAGAAACACTAACTTTTTTTTTTCTTTTACAAATAGTGGTAGTGACGATTGCATTCTAAAATACTCTCAAAACTTTTTTAAGACTTAAAAGTTAACCTAAAAACTTTAAATAGTTATAGAACTCAAAACAATAAAAATTTGAATTCTCAAACCTATACAATTTTTTGAATTTTCATTATTATCTAAATTTGCTTTATATAAATTTGAGATTCAATTTTTAAAGATATAATTATAATTATTCAGAACTTTTAAATATATATATATATATATATATTTATACAGACACACACATGTTAGCTATTATCATAGTATTTAGAATCCACTATATATTATTTTTAGAAAAGAAATATAAGACCTAACAAAGATGATAGAGTCACATACACCTAGCAAATTTAATCTAAAATTTTCCAAATATAATATATATATATATATTCATGATAAATGATTCCATTGTCAAAGTCAATTTGATTTGAGATATTTAATTATTAATTTATATCTATTCTAGTAAAAGAAAATTTCAGTACACCTAATTATTAGGTCTTTTGTCCTTTCTATTGGACTATTATTATTTTTAGTTTGTTTTGTATGGTTGGAAGTTTTTTATTAAAATAATAACAACAACAACAATAATAAAATGTTGACATTGTTAGCCACCCTTGATTTTGTTCACTCCAATGGGAGGTTTGACCTAATCTTTCTAAACCTTTTTCATTTAGAACCAAAAAAAAAAAAAAAAAGAATTATTATGGCTATTATATTAACTTTACTTCAAGTGTTAAATGAATAGGATAGGGAGTAAAAGTTAAAATAGGATTGGTGTGCCAATGTCAATCTTCAAATTCTTAACTTTTTGGGTGGTGGTCATAAGTACATCTAGATTGACGAGGTACAGACAATATATAAGAGAATAGGATTTAGATTTAGATTGTTGTTGGTTTTAAAATAATCATTGATAGTTGTACTTTTAGAAGAAAAAGAAGTTGTGTTCGGTAAATTTAAATTTTAAATTAAAAAAGATATTGTTATGTTGTTTTTAACAAATTAATATCTATATTTGTTATATGAACTAAAGTATATTTTGTATTGAATTTACTATAACATAACTATTTAAAAATTATTTATGGTCCCAATTGCGAATAATTGTGTTCAACTAAATTATTAGATAAAAATCAAACAATTGATCAATTAATCAAAATTTTATGTAATTGTGTTTATGTTTTCTTTATTCTTCTCTTCTTTTTCGCAAAATTTTCTTTGTTCTGTAGAAGCCTAAAAGAGAAAAAAGATTCCAAACAAAGAAGAAGAAAAAAGAAACGAGAAAGAGGAACAAAAAGTTATTCACAAGCAAGAAGAAAGACAAGTGGTGAAATTTTTGGATATTACTTTGAGAGAGAACGAGTAATGAAGGACGAGAATAAGAAACTAGAAATAGGAATGAGAAGGAAGCTTGTAATGGACTGACCTGATCAAATATAAGTGGAGTTATTTTGGTAAATATGTAGATTATTGGCATCATCATAAGATCATTACTCATTAGAATATTTTACATCCTTACAAAAAAAATCAAATTGTAATATTTTACCTTTTTTTCAAGATATATATTAAATAATTTGTTTTACCAAATAGTTGTAGATAATTGATTTTTTTTTTATTTTTATAATAACGTTTATAAAAATCAATTCCAAAGGACTAATTATTGTACTAAAAAGATAGATTAAATATACATGCATTTTCCTCTCAACATTGGAATATATTAATTTTCTCAATTGGTCCATTTTTTTTTAATATTTCAATCAAGCACTTTATATATATTTTAACCTTCATATTACAATAAAATAGAATTGGTCCCTTGACTTTGGCCTATTAGACAACTAAACCACTCCAAGAGGATGGTTTTTAATTAAAAATGATTGTAAATGATAAAATTTCTTAAAATATTTACAATTATGGTAAAATATCATAATATTTCTATGATAGATCGAAATAAACTATCATCTGTGTCTGTCACAATATAGATAGATATAGATAGTGGTCTGTTTTAGTCCATCGTGGTTCATTATAGACATAGATGGTAGTATATTTTACTATATTTTATAAATATTTTGGTTTATTTTGCTATATTTTAGCATAATGCAGGAACTTCTCGATACAAACAATGAGTGTGAAATTAACCAACATAGAAAATACAATTTATTGTCTTTTTTTTTTTAGGAGACAAATAAAGTTTGTAAGGTAGCTCTCCTTTATAGAACCAGAAAAATGAAAATGCATGAGGACATTTCATGACACTTTCTCCTTTCTTGTCCAATAATGTTAGAATCTCAAAATGTGTTTTTGTTAAAGCGATGGGATGGCTAATCACATGCTCTATGCCTCATGTCTCTACCAACACATACCATTATTACAAAGACCAAAATCACCCTAATTTTGATCATGTCTATATATTCTTATCCCTATTTGTTGGGTCTCAAGTAATCATCTTTTCTTTTTCTTTTTAATTCTTCTTTGGTTTATGGAAATTTTAGTCTAAATTTTGTGTTTTCTATTTATAGTTTAAATACTTCAATTCAATGTAACGATGATATCAAATTGACCCTAAAAACTGTGTTTTAAGCTTAGCTTGCACAAATATATCATCTAAAATATAGATTCATTTCATGTTAATCATAGTGTTTTCAATAAAAATATATATATATATATATATATATATATATATATATATTTTGTACTTTTCAACTACCATGTAGAAAGCACTTTCTTTATAAAACAAATGAACAAAACATGTTTTATTTTGTTTCATTTTATTCATTGCTTTAAAAAAACCAAAAAATAATAGTAAATAATCTCCATCATTATAGCTTCAGTAATATAAAATTTATAAACTTCACCAAGAAATTATAATTTCTTAGTTTGAATTTTCACATTACATGTAAAATCAAAAAAAAAAGAAAAAAATAGAAGAAGTTAATTACATATAGAACCTAGAAAGGTTATTAAATGTTAATCCAATAAAGCAATATCCTACTAAGCAAACATACCTAACCCATTCAATTCAACTACCTCTCAGGTGAGCATGATTAAATAATTTTTTTTATAAATAATTTTTTTTATACGATGTAAAGGGAAGAATCTATCAAGGTCATTAGTTCAATATATTTTTTTTACAAAGAAAGAATTGATCAACCTCTAACATTAAACTAATAGTACGCTTTTTATATCACATGAACTTGAACTATGCTATTTTTGTAATTCTACGTTTTTATTATCTTATATATTCTAAAACGAGTTTAAAGGAGTAATTTTTAAAATAAAAAATCACACACACATACACACTTTCTCTCTGTAAAAGAAATTGTTTATGGTTTTTCACAATTTTTGCACCCAAAAGATATGATACTATTTAAAAAATATTATCTAACTAATTTATGTAAATATTAATTTTAAGAAACTAATTTAAGATGGGTTGAAAATACAAAAAAATAAAATATTAGACAATTAAAAATGCAAGAACTAAAATTAAATAAATTTCAAAGTATCTCAACCAAAACTATATTTTAATATAATCTATTTATATAATCAAAACATGATTGAGATAAAATAGTTTACTATCGAATAATCACAAACCAAGAGCTAGTCTTAGTAGCAAGTCTAAGTCAAACGCGTTTGTTTCACGGATATTTTTATAGGATTTCAGACAGACATGCACAAAATTTTACTCTTTAAAATCCAAGATGTATATCATTATTCAAGGAACTTTAAAACTCGTATGACATGAATTTTTTTCCTGCAATTTTTATATCTAAGAGATGAACAACAAATAAATAGTTTAAATAATTAATAAATTAATATAAAGTATTCATTACTATTAATTTTAACCAATTATTAAATATAAATATATCATTTAAAACTAATATTTTTATTATTAATAATTTATATTATCTTAACTATTTAATATAAACTGTTATAGTCGACTATCAATAGTCTAATTAATTTATATTAATTTAATTATCTATACTATGTTAAAAATGAGGAATGTGGAAGAATTTTTACATTTACTTTTTGCCTCACATTTTTTTTTTTGTAAAAGACTACTTTGCTATTTCATCTCTAAGGTATATCTATTAGAAAGAGTTAGAACATTAGAAGTGCAACCTTACGTCGATACGATATAATTTATTAGATACAAATGGTTACTCATTAATTCTTTCATTATTTGAAATACGACACTCCGAGTTTAAGTATTTGTTGATGACTTTTATGTAGGTGGTTTATACACATCAAATTAACGTATTAATTCATGTATGGATGTGATTCATATGAAAGGAGACTTATTCAATTTATACGTGCGATGCGAGAATATATGTCAAAACAAAAACTAAATTTATGTCAAAATAACAACATTTAGATGCAATTAGTGTTACGATTTGCTTCTATTACTAATTTTACGGTTTTTTCCATATATTTCCATATATCATATATTTTTATAAAGTACAGAGTAGTATATAAGTTATTTCACTGTATACTTCATAAAAACGATTTACCACTAATAAACTAAACATTTAAAACATAAAAATATAAAATTATGAATTATAAAATCTTTAAACACATTTAAAACATAAAAATATAAAATTATGAATTATAAAATCTTTAAACACGTGCATCATGAATTATTGTTAAAAAAAATGACAAACTAATTTACATTTCAATTTTATTAATTAAAAAATTAGTTAATATAACAACAAATAAATTAATGTTAAATTTAATTGATATCTTGCATTTAATTAATTATTCCAATATACAAATTAGTGAATTGAAATTAATTATTTTGCACATCTAGATTATCTCAAATATTTAAAATTTAGACTTTCACATGCAAATAATTAATATCTATATCCATAAAATGATATATGCAATCTAAGTATATTTAACCTAAAATCCATCAAAGACACAAAGGCAAATAGAAAAATTAAAATTCTATTTATTTTCCTACAAAGTCCCCTTTTTTACCAAATCCACATATTGTGAAAATGTCACATGGTTATCTTTTAACTATAAAGTATCACTTTCATATAAATGAAAAAAAAAAAGTAAAAGGTTGAAATAGAACTCATCTAATAATTTGGATAAAAAAAGATACATTTTACTAAAAAAAAAAGATGCATAATTTTTCGAACGATTTTTAAATAAAGTAAAATGAACTATAATATATTATAATATTACAATTTATCTAATATATGTATTTACTATAGATTGTGATAGACCAATACAAACTATTATATGTATCTATCTGCAAATAGATATAAACAGTCGTCTAGTCTATAACAAATAGATTGTAATAAATATTTTCAAATGTTTTGTCATTAAAATAATTTTTTAGTTTTTTATTAATTATTAATTTTGATAGTTTATTCAAAATGTAACTCATTTTCAAACTTTTAATTTGTTATTACTTTTAAGTCCCTCAATTTAAAAAAATTATAAATAACAAATTGAAAAAAAAAACTTGCCACGTAATTTATCTTTCAAATTAAAATCAACATAGTTCAAATCACCCAACGTTTATAGTATCAACGTTCTCTTTTATCACTATGTTATTGTAAAATATAAAAAACAATTTCTTTTTTAAGAAACAAATAACCACTTTTTTTTAGGGTTTTTTACAAAAAAAAATTAGAAAAATTGATGATATATTTATATTTCATAAAGAAAATTATTAAAAAAATAAAATTCAGTTAGATTTTTCAAAATCAAGTAAATATTTTGCAATTTTTATATTTTTGAAAATTTCCACTTTTTTTTAACTAAAAAACTAAAAAGAAAACACACATATTATTGGTAAGTTGTGCTATAATAAATAGAGGAATTATGGTACTATGTATGGTGAACTATATTGAAACGTTTTGTCACAAATTTGGATAATAACAAAGGGATATGAATTCAAATTGTATTATTATTATTATTATTATTATTATTTAGGTAATAAATTAGGTGAAGTGGGTGTGGCTAATTATGTATCATTTTCAATTGTGAAAAAAAAAGAAACAAAAATAGATAGAAATGAATATGAACTAAATGCAATTTATAATTTCCTCTTGTCTTTTTTCATTAATTTATTATTATTGAGAAATGGTTTTCTTTTTAATTAAAAATTTGAAAAACAGCTAACTTAGCTTTGAATAAGTCTTTTTTGGTAACGTGATTTCCAATCAATCTTTAACCATCATACGTTTTTATCCACACAAATCAAATTATGTATCCAATTCCATCTCTATACAATGTCCAATCAAGCTAGGGTTTCAACCTTTAATCATAATAAATTGGTATCTTTATTAGATAACAATAATAACTAAGGATCATTAAGAGTTAATTTACTTCAATTAACCTCATTAGGGTTTGTGGTTTTAATCTACTTACTCCTAATTGTTCTATTAAAAAAAACAATAATAACAAAGGAGTTCAAGTGAGGTTAGGTCAATGGTAAAATTGACTTAATTTTTTGTTCTAAAGGTTTGGAAAGTTTAATTTATCACCCACAACTGTTGTACAAAAAAAAATTGCAGTGATATTTGAACACTCGATTGATTGTAATAGTTTGTATGTTATTATAATTTATGTTTTGGGTGCATATACTATTTTAGATTGTGTTCATAATATTTTGTATTTAAGGTGAAAATTATTTAAGTAGAAAGTAACGAAAAAGGAAAAAGATGACTATGAAAAACGCTAAACTTTATAACAAATAGAGTATGTAACGTAACCTTAATAATAAATTTTATATATTTGTTTTATTTAGTCCGTCAACTTTTGTGATTTAAAGGATATCTCTCGAGTGATTAAATCATAATCTTTTATTTAATGATGAGTTAGCTATAGGTTTGATTGTCCATTCTTATTTATAAAGCAATGTTATTGTGATGATTAAAAAAAAAAAAATTAGCAACCCTAACATTTATCTTTGCAGAACATGTACGAATGAGAAAGACACACTTACGAAGAGATGAAAAAGTACCAGTATACCTCTTCATATACAGTGTTGTTAAGAAATACATTTTTAACGTCCATTTGAATAAGATGCGACTGATTAACAGCTACAACAGTTAAAAGGCTACGAACAAATGTCATCTGACGATTAATGCAAATGTCTCTTCATTCCAAATCAACACCACATTCTTGAAAACATTATTATTTTGCAACAAAACTAGCCTTAGATCATGCAAAAGATCCTTGATAATGTTTTCTGGTCTTACGAAATCCACTTGCAATAAGGGAGATCGTTATCAAGAAATATATAAATATAATCCTATGTATGAGTCTTTTCTAAAACTTATAACTCCATCTCTATTGTTTGTTCGCCAAAAAAATAACTAACTAACCTCGTGATAACGTGTATATATGTTATTGAATGATTCAAATTAATCACTAAATTTACATATTAGAAACGTAAAATAAATATTGTATAAATTTTAACAAATGTCTTGCTTTGAGTAGCTACACTCTCACCAACAACTTTTTTTCTTTCCTTTTTTGCTTTGAAATTTGATGTTGAAAGTCTAAAAGAAAAAAGATTTAAACTTTAAAAGAAAATAGAAAGTAGGGAAGAGAATAAGAAGGTAGGAGGTAATAATAATAATAATTCTAAAGTATAATTATGATAAATTAGAAGAAATAAGATAAAAAGTCAAAATCTCTCAAAAAAATTGTAGATTTGTTATATATAAATATATAAACAAAGAAAAGAGAGAAAGAAAATGAAAAAGAAAAAGAAAAAGAAAAAGTAGAAGAGAAGAGGGGAAGGGGCCGGTTATGCCTCGGCCTGCGCGGCGGTGCGACCAAATCAATGAATTCAAAGGATTCCCTCCTTCATCAACGCCGCCACGTGGTGTTTCTGGGCCCTCTCCCCCATTTGGGTTCCACTCAACCAAAACATTACCATGTCAAATAGAATATCAACCATATCTCACCTTTCAATCTCATACACATAACAAGAGAAAAATCACTCCAATATTACCAACTTACTTGGATTTTGACCAATATTCTTTGAATCAAATCCAACTCTACATTCTTAAATATTAGTAGGATTGGTATTTGTCAGCCATCCTAATTTATTTTATATTTTATGAGTGTATACAAGAGAATAAGTATATCCATTCAATTTATTACAACTCTTTCTCAATTCAACACACATTCTTTGACAAGTTACACTAAAAAGTTGAACTTCTACACTAGAAAACATGCTTAGCTTAGCTTAGCTTAGTTTTTTAAAGGAAAAAATATACTTTTTTTTTTCCTTCCTAAACCTTGGGTCTAAATTTTTTATTTAGTTTTGGATTGATTCAATATTTTACATTTTATTTTTTTTTAAAAAAAGTTAAATAGTCACTTACAAAACTTGGATATAAATCTTGATTGATTCATTTAAAGTAATTACAAAGTAAAATTTTAAGTTTAATTTCAAAAGTGATGAAAAAAAAGTAAAATTTTAATTATTTAAAAAAATAGTAACAAAATTTATTAAACTTTTTCTAATCTATTTAATTTCTTTTATTGTAAATAGATTCATTTTTTTTTAAAATATTCATAACAATTCTCTATTCAGTTTAATTATTTTAAATTTATTAAAAAGAGAAAATAAATATTTAGTTAAAATTAAGGTTAAAAATATAAATATTAAAATATAAAAACTAAATTGAAAGAAAATTCAAATGTCATTTTAAAATTAAAACGAAAATCAAAACTTAAAAGATAAAATAGAAAGTAGAGACAGAATTTATAGATGAAGAATGTATTTTTTTTTTCCTCGAATAAAGTTAGAGTTAGTTAATTTGAATTGGTAATATGTAAAAAAAAAATGATGAATAGTATAGAGTAAAATTAAAGAAAGGGTCTACTAATGCATTAAATTGTTGTTTCTCTTGTTATTGTCGCCGTTCTTTTTTTTCTTTTTCACTTTTCCTAATCGACGCTTTTTTTTTAAAAAACGTATAAAATGTCAATTAATGAA
The DNA here is from genome assembly GCA_037974545.1 of Cucumis variabilis. Taxonomy (NCBI): domain Eukaryota; kingdom Viridiplantae; phylum Streptophyta; class Magnoliopsida; order Cucurbitales; family Cucurbitaceae; genus Cucumis; species Cucumis variabilis. The sequence goes on from JBBPDI010000004.1 coordinate 3,684,033, forward strand.
AATATTAAATATAATAAAAATAGGGTGGGTTTTTATTTGTCTTATTATTTAATTACTGATTCATTACTGGAGCTGGATCTTCGTCGTCTTCTTCCTCCTCCTCTTCTGCCGACGCCATTCTTGCCCATTTCAATTCCTTTTTTCCTAACTTCTCCACCAGGGTTATCCCAACACCAAACCCTACCCTCGACCATTCTTTTTTCCTTTCTTTATTTTCTCTTTCAAAGGAGCGGCTCTTCGGATCTTCTTCTTTTTTTTTTTTTTTAGGGTTTTGTTTCTTGACCTGAATGCCAAGAGTGATTTTGATCCTTTTCCAAGCTTCCGTGTTCTCGTTTTGAGCTTTGAGATAGATCCATTGGACGGAGATTCTTTTTGCGTTCTTGATTTTTTTTTCTTATATTTCTTTTTTCTTGTCTCTGCTAGCCCAGAATGTCTGGACCATTGGATCGATTCGCTAGACCATGTGAGTTT
>JBBPDI010000004.1:3920190-3932332 GCA_037974545.1 Cucumis variabilis
GATGGAGAAAGCCGATTCGGAACAAATCCAGATCTCGACGTCAAACGGACCTTGGCTTCAACGATTTCACCAAATGCAGAAAACGCCTTCTCTAAGGCATTACTATCAGTGGCCCAAGCAAGGCCACCCACAAAGCAACGAAACTCAACAGAGGAGGAAGCCATGGGAACGAGAAGGAAAAGAACCCTAATGGAAGAGTCGAATGAATGAAATGGGGAAGAAGTTTAGGGTTTCTTATATAGAAGGGGAGAAGTAACTAGGGTTAGTTTTAGGGTTTGCTGGAAATTGAACCAACGCGGTTGTTTTGTAAATCAGGGTTAACTTAAAAGGCGGTGTGATTGGCACCTTGTTTGGATGCACCTTTAAATCTTATCCTTCCCTTAGCTTAACTCTATTCCTGCCCCTTCTTTGGTTTAAGATATTTTTCCACTTTTCAAAATATCTTTACTTTTCACCAACCACTCCCCATCCATTTCCATATTTACTTTATCAACCCATCCATCTTTTTATTTTTAATTTAATCTTAAATTTTAAATATTTCTCTTCTTTATTCTTAATTCAAATTACTAGATTAAATATTCAAATTCAATATAAAACTTAAATTTAAGTTCTATTGGAATTTTGAAAATATATTTTTAGACTAAATTTAAGTTTGATTGAAATTAGGGAATTAGTCACTAAATGAGAGAGAGGAAAACACACCAAAACGCACTATTTTTTAGTAAGAATTCACAAATATCACTAAATTTAGAGATGAATTTTAATTTTCTTTTTTAATTTATATATTTTTACTGACGCCGTAATTTTAGATTTCCTTTCTTTAAGCCTAATTTTAGATTTGATTTTCCTTTTACAATTAATGGATACTAATGATGTCATTGACTAAATTGGTTCCACAATCAACCAAAACGGTTACATGAAAACCTTATGGTTAGTCAATGTGAGCCACGGTATATATGTTAACCATAGTAATTGTCCTATTGATCTTAGATTTTAAAAATGAGTTGACATCAATCTTGTTTTTTAATTTTATAATTGTTTCTTTCTAGTTACGATTTCTACCGTACTTAAAAAAAACAATTCATTTCTAATTCTAGACCAGTTCTCAAAAAATAAAATTTACTTAATGAGTTTTCAAAAACTTTAGCTTCATTTAAAAGGAATTATAACAAAGTATATAAATTTATGGATAGAATAAGTAGGGTTTATAAGCCAAAATTATTTAAGAAGTGTAAAAACTATAGTAATAAAATTTGGAAAAACGAAAACATAAAGTAAGATAAAATTAAATTAAATTTATTATCAAACATGGCTGAGATAATGACAATGTGGGCCACAATTATTCAAATAGAAATTAAAGTAATTGTTAAAATATTGACAAAACTATACTAAGTTTAGAAAATAACATCAATAGTTGTTTGAAGAGTTAGAATGTAATCAGGATTGTTGAAAACCAGCTAAGTATTGAAAAATATAAATAATCAAAAACGAAACGAAAAACGAGATTGTAAAATGTGGATGGTGAGAAAGAGAGTTTGATTTAAAATGTCCAAATATAATGAATTTTGTAAGCAAATTAGGCCTAAAAGGCTCAGCCAAACATAGGTTTTTTATTACCTTATATTACAAACACATTCCATTACAAGTCACCAAACACTTCTTGAGGGGTGATGGATCCACAATTTCAAGTGGTTTGAGAATGATCCAAAATAAAAACTCAATCCCTGTTAACAAAGCTAGAAGAGGAGATGATGTCACACCCAAACCATACTATCAACGAAAATGTCGAAGTAGTAGGAATAGGATGTGAGTTTGTTACAACTTTGAAATTTTCTTATCGCAAAATATTATTCTCAACTCCTTTTATACTATCAACAAAACTTAAAACGCAACTGTGGTCAACCTAAACCTCGAATATAATAAATACCTACCAAAACATTTATTAATAACAGATAGTTGATACATAATTACAACACTTTAACCAAACAACCAATGCTTTATTTCCAAAACGTCTGGAGTTATCTGACCACAAATCCTTCAACCTTCTCTACTTGACCTAAAGGTCTAATCCTGGAAGATGAATTTTTGAAAGAATGAGCTCTTATTAAATTCTTTTCGCAATACATTTTCATAAACATCATTTCGCATAAATAACATCAAATAATTTCATCTCGCATAAACCTTTTTTTATGTTTAACATATTCATAACATAACAATTTCACATAAACACATATTAGTTAACATCCATTCCTTTCACCAAGGATCCTGAATTGTTCTCTACGATTGGTCTCATTACCTCGTGTTTGACTATTGTATCAACAGCATCCGAGAACATACAATTTTGTCTTTGTTGCTCAGACCACTGAGCTTTATACGCTTCTTTCAACCCATAACTCAGATTCTTATCACCATGTGATCCGTACACCCCATGACAGCCTTGACTCTTTATGTGCACATAAAAGTTAGCATTATAAAAATCAACTAATGATTAAAAAAATCATTTCATAGCATGGAAATCGTAATCATCAAATCAAACTTTAACACTCTCATTTGAAACACTTTCACAGCTTCTTTTTGAAACACTTTTTCATCTGAAATCATCTTTCAAAATAGTAAAGCAGAACCACAAAACATTTAAGAAGAAAACCACTCACCACACTTTAACAAAAATTCTCTTCTTCCTTCTATACTCGTGGAAAAGGAAGAGACATTTTCTTTATCTAACATGTTAACCCCTATTGAATCAGATTTGACATTTTGTTAGTCAGACTTTACTTCTCGCCTTATCACATAGCTATATATGTTTACAAGAAACCTTCATCACGAACTAACCAAATTTTACTGGCTTAAAACACTTATCGCGAATTTAAACTTAAAGGCTTCCTCGCAGATTTCTTCATCGCGAAACTCTTGGTTCTTATCACGAAGACTACCCCTAGTCGTTTTAAAACTTACGAACTTTCTTTTGAGAGCATTTAAACTTATAGATTCTACTGCAAACTCTTCTTTTCTCAAAACTACCTTGTAACTTCTTAATCACAAAACTTGCAACAATAAGAGATTTTATCGCTTAATCATTTCCGCGCATATATTCAAAAGCCAATTTCTATAGTAGTTTTAGCCAAAATTTTACTTCCTATACTAGAATTAAAAACGAGTCTCACAGATGATGACAAAGTAACATCCCCATATGCCATGCACCAAGGAGGCTCTGGCCAATTGATGAGTTAGATACTACCCTACAAAACTAAAAGACACCTTCAACAAAATCCAACAACTCAAAATTTTTCACATAAATGTGGGATAAAGAACTAATTAACATGGAACAATTAGACTCAATAATAATCAGGAGGGAGGCACCTCACCAAGAGTGTGAATGAGGGCATACAAACCTCTAACCAAATCAAGAGCTTCTAAGATCTTAATGGGTCAATTAAAAGGAAAAAAAAAAAACTCTCTCACAAGTGACAAAAATGAGAGATCTCAAAGAGTCACGAACCACTCAACTAAGGTCATTGATTTAATTATGTTCACTCCAAAAACATCTCAATTGATAGTCATCAATAAGGAACTAAGTCACACGACTTGTCCAAATTTCTATCCTAAAAGGAGAAGGCCTAGACTTATCAAACCTCTAAAACTCCTCAAAAGTCAAGGAAAGATTGTCTAACAACACAGCTTTGTTCTAGAACTAAGAGCTATTTGGTGTTCACATCTACTGTATCATCACTAACTTACGATTTCACCTTCATGAAAATATTAGTATTCTTTTACCCTTTTTTCAAATTATGTAATCTAATTACAATTTTACCCTTATAAATTCAAAGAAAAAAATACATTTTTAGTCCATAAATTTTAGGTATAGGTTCATTTGGTTCTTTAGTTTTTAAAATAGACCTTTTTAGTTTACGAAGACGTGTTTGAGACACAAAGTGGAGGCTATAATAACTCACTCCTTGTTTGGAGTAAGGTTTAATTTTAGTTGGGGATTAGTATTAGGATTTCAAATAACCCTTTTGCTATTATTCAATCCTAAGTGGGTGTTTTTCGATGGTTGTTCAGTTTGTCGATCAACTTTTGCATACCAACCGTCGTCGACCAATCTTTGACTATCATTTTTAGTGACTCCAACAAAGAACTTTTGGTGATCATCGCCAACCGACCTCCATTCGCCACCAATCAAACTTGAAACTTTTTAAATAAAAACACTTTTAAAATAGAGCTGTCAAACACATTCATGTTTGTATTTTAAGAGTAGTTATCAAACAAGTTTAAACAAAAATGAACTTTTGGAAAAACTTTTTTATAAGATTTGAAATACAATCTTAGTTTAATTATAATAATATTACTTATTATTTTTAGATTATTTTTTAAAAAAATTATCTCTCTTCCTTCGTTTGTTTAAAATTAACTTTCCTTCAATATACATGTATATTTTGGAAGAGCTGAAAAAGTAAATATAATTTTTCAAAATACTCATTGATTGTTATAATTTTTATATCTTTATTAGTAATTAAATATGAAATATGCTAAAATATAATTTTTGTTTCTATATTGTAGGTTTTACTTCATACTAGTGTCTCTAAGTATCTAATTAAGAATTAGTCTATGTGCTTTCAAATAAACCATAAAACAAGTTCATTTAAATTAATTTTTATTAAATACAAGTTAAATAGTACTAATAATTTGTTTGGACTCAAATAGACCGAATATATATTTTTTTTAATAGAAGTGTTATCAATAATGAACTAAGAGTAAATGAATTTATTAAAACTAAACTAACTAAAGTTTGAACAATTTTATAATTTATTGATTATGCAAACGTTGATATTATATTTATGGGCTAAATTATAAAAAATGCCCCTCAAGTTTAATGCTTATAAAAAAAAATTCCTAAACTTTAGTGTCATTAAACTTTTGAAAAGGGTTAAAAAATATCTTTATCCTTAATTTTGGATGAAAATAGTTAAAGTTCTATTTTAAAAATACTCCTAAACTGTTGAAAATTTTGATAAATACTCTTAAACGTGTAAAAAATTTAAAAATATTTTTATTTATCTAATTTTTACACCAAATTTCTTAGCCATAAACAAAAAACAAAATTTTAAGTTACAACTATAGTTTTAAATTTGCATGGATATATGATAGTCCTATCGATATTTTCATATTTCTATGGGTTCAATATTGATAGAATAAGTGAATCGGTATTTCCATTACATCTTAGAAAATTTCATGAAACATAAAAAAAATGACACTAATATAAATAGGAACATTTTTAAAAATAACAAAATAAATTAAAATATTTACAAGTTATAGCAAAATTTTAGATTTTATCACTGATAGTCTTCTATCACTATAACATATCAATGGCTATCAGTGATAGAATTTGCTATAGATTGTAAATAATTTATTTTCTAATTTAAAATTATTTTTGAATTTGTTATTTTTATAATTTTTTAGAGATATCCATCAAAATATATTTTTTTAAAAAAAATTGTAACTAGTTAAAAGAATAAAATTCTACAAAATCTCACAAAGTTTCAAAAAAAACAAATTCTTCTTAAAACATACTAAAATATTCAAATATAAAAACAAAATCTCACAAAGTTTCACATGAATAAATCTATGAGACTACCACTAGGTAGGTGTTGATAATCAAATACCTTGTGGTAGGTGTTAATAATCAAATACCTTCTTTTATTTGATAATTAAAACTGTATGTTATTTACCATAATAGATATTTTAAAAGGATATTTTTAAAATAAAAGAGTTCAAAACTAATAATAAGTGTATTTTTAAACTTTTTTTTCAAAAGTTTAAGGACTTTTTTTTAATTTTTTTAAAGTTTTAGTAACTTTTTTTTAATTTAGCGCACACACATATATACACTTTTTTCTTATAAAATTGTTGGGCCAAAAGTTTCAGGCCTTTTCATTCTAGCCCAATCATCAATTCAATTATCAAGCTGGCCCAATAGAAAAATGGTGTTGCAACTCTTACATTTCTTTTCTGTTGGCTCACTGTTCACATTTCCATTTCTTTCGTTTTCAAGAGAGGAAGATTCTAATTTGTGAAAGCACCCATGTTCGTCAGTTGAGCTACATTCATGCGACGAATATTTCCTTTATTTTTTACCATATAAAAAATATTAATAACCATGTGTACTATAGTACAAATGTCCAAGTTACCATAAGTATAACTTTGATCAAATCAAATGATTTATTCAACTTCCTTTCTTCTCGTGTTTCGGATGTTAGTTGACAGAGCAATCTATAAAAAAAAATTGTTTTGCTTTTTTTTTTTTCAAGGAATCTAGAGTCGTACAAGCTTTAATTTCAAAATGGACATTATTACACAATTTTAATTAAGAAAATATACAGTATACTAAAAAGAAAAAACATAACTCAACTAGTATCAAATACATATTATCAAATTTTGAGATATAAAATTTGATCTTCATATATATTATAATATATACAGTGATGATTAAATTATATGTGTGGACAAGAACATCACCGTAGTTAAAAAGGAACAAGAAGAAGGAGATTTAAAAGAAGATTTTGTAATTAAATCATTTTTAAAATATAAAACTATAAAAAGACATATGCACGAGACATTTAGTGTGTGACCATTTAATTTTCTTAAGTTGCTTATTCCAATTAATGAAAATGGCAAGAAGAAAATGACAATTATCATGTAGAGAATAATGTTCATTTTTGTAAGCTAAAGTTTAATCAAAGTAATTGTATTTTTAATTAACTATGTTTACATGTTTAAATATGATAGATTTAAAAGCATTTTTAAAATGAGCACTTGATCGGTGCATGATCAAGTACTTTTAGCTAACCACAACTACTATTTTTTATTTTTTATTGCAACATTTCTCTTTATTTTGTTACTTGGTTAGTTGTAATATTAATTTAATTTCCCTCTTTTATTTTAGTTCAAGATTCTTCTTTTATTTGAAAAAACAATTCAAATATCCACCTCCTTCTAGTTTGATCACTACATTTATTTTATTTTTTTGTCGCATCTTATTAGATTTTTAAATATAGCAAAATGAGTTAAAATATTTATAAAATAATGTTGATCAATAAATTTTGGACAATCACAAATTGTTCTAAATTAGTGTAACGAATATAAATAATTAAATATGAGAGTAATTAAAAATTAACATGTATCCCAAATTGAAATCGAATACATAAATTGATCAATTCTAATCATGTCTTGTGTTTTCATCATAATCTTTTGACCAAATTAATTGTTTTGATCTAATTAAATATTATTTATTTGAATTGAAGTTCACATTAACCCAAAAATAAGCTTAATTTAGTCTAATATTAAATATGAATCGAATGCATGCTCATATTAAGTCCATAGATATGATCTATGGACCAACAAAGTCCAAGCTCATAGAGGTCTCTTTGAGGGAGGAAATTTAATTAGAGAGAATTCTTCCAAGAAACATCACTTGAGAGAATTAGATGATTTTATTAAAGAACAGACTACATTGCATCACAATCAACATCAACATAAGTTTAACTACACGAAGTACGTTTCTCCAAAAGCCTAGTGTGAACAATAGCAAATTTTCAGACATCAGTGTCTATACGTGACACTGATAGAAATTGGTGAAACTTTTTAGTACCCATCATTGATATAATCTAAAATTTCATTATATTTAATAAATATTTTTGTTTGCATTTCCTTCTATGTACTTATTGAGGGGCCATTATATTTATTCATAATTTATTTTCTCGTTGTGTTTAGTTTTCGTCGTCATGTATATATTTTCACATCAACAATAAAAGTATTTGGATTTTACTCAATACCTAAATATGACTTTAATTTTGAAAAAATTTAAATGTACCTTTCAAAATGGTTACAGACTTATATAAATTATTACTTTTCAAACATTTAAAAACTCACATCAACATTTATTAATGATTATATACTTTCAAGATATGTATATAAATAAAGTTAAAAGATCAATTTGCTCCTTCTATTTTTGTTCTATATATTTTATTTTTGTTTCTATACTTGTAATTATTAGAATTAAATGTATGCACTTACCACAAATTTCAAATTTAATTTTTGTAATCAGTTTGTCGTTAAATTCTTAATATAAAAAAATATATATGCAATAGCATTTTTCTTATGAATTTGCACAAATATATTCATATTTATTACAAAAATTCTCATAAATAGAAAAAAAATACAAAATGAGCTAAAGAGAATTGAATAAATTTTACTATACTTTGTAAATAGTTTCAATTTTTTGTTATATTTAAAAGCTCATTTCACCAAAATTGTTATTTATTTATTTAATAAATAATAATTTTGAAAGGTTAAATTTAATTCTATAAAAATTAAATTTGGTAAAAGAAATTATATAAACTAACATAAAAAGAAAACAAAATATAGGAATTAAAAGTATTGTTTTTAAATATAGAAATATGAAATCAAAATATTTAAAAACATAGCAAAACTTACAATTAATTAGATCATATTATTTTGCTATTTAATATATAAATATTTGCCAAAGTTTAATCATTTAAAATAATTTTTAAATTAAAATGACATTTTATATTTAATTAGTGAAAATTGATCAAACAGACAAATAGAGATATAAAAATAATAAGAAAACCCTATTTGGTTATTTATTTATTTTTTAATTTTTTATTATAAAAGGAAAAAATATTCTTAAAAATTTCATTAAATCTATGATGCTTCTAAAATGAAAGAAAAATAAATAGTGATTTTCTTGATTTAAATGCCAAAAAAAATATTTTTAAATATTATAAAATTAAAAAATATATTTACAAAATATAACAAAATTTCAAAATAATCAACGAATTTGTATGAGTGATCAATACTTTTGTCACTTACAAATTTTTTTTTTAAAGAATACTGTAGAATTTACTTTTGATGGTAATTTTTTCAAAAGTTATTGTATTATTCTTCATTTTCTTATAAAATTAACAAGGCTGACATCCAACTTAGTGTCACATCTATCATATTAATGATTTATGAATTATAGTAGCTTTTCATTTCGAATTTTCTTTGTGTTATTATCTTTAAACTATTTATTTATTTTGTTATTTTTAGTTGACTTTTCAATAAAAAATTATTTGAAAAAAAATGAGTGAACAAAGAAAGGAGAGAACTTGTCAAAGAAAGAGAGGTTCCCCAATTTTATGAGTCCCATCACATCATTACCTTACCAATTTCTTTCCCCAAACCCATTTAACAAATTTCTTCTCTTTTTTTCCTTTCTCATAATCTTTTTTTTATGAACAAAAATTATCTTAAAAAATGATTATTTATAATTCATATTTTAAATTCAAACTTTTGTTCAAATAACGCTTTAAAAAAAATTGTTGGTCCACCTTGTTTATTAAATAAATATCATATTGGTTAAGATTGCTTGAGGCAATTCAACGTTCATGATTGAACCTAAAAGATATCGAAAAAAAAGAATTATGGAAGTGTAATCCTAAAAGAAAAGTACTAGTGTTTTGCAGTTTGGGTAGACCAACTAAACCAACAGATGTATATTAATAAAAAACAATCAAGTAGAGTTAGGTTTGACACTCTACAACTTTGAGCTCTAGAAACATCACTATGATAAGCAATCATCAAATGATAGAACCAAACTTACTTTTTTCACGTGAATTAGTCACTCTCTATTTGTAGTGATGAAGATTATTAAAGGATAATTGACATGTTTTGGTTTAATATTTACTGAAGTTCTTAATCTGGTTTAAGTAGTAATTTTAGAATGAATGAATTCATTAGTTATATTTTCTTGTAAGACTATAAATAGCCAATTTAGGCTTGTAATTGAAAATTATGATCATATTTTGAACATAATTCTTGGAGAGAGTCATCTCTTTGAGGATGCATTTCTTTTTATTGGCTATAGATTTGTGGATTTTCCTTTGATTGGTCATCGATTTGGCCTAAATTGTTACACCAGTTAGTAGACTTTGCAACACATTGATGTAAGATCTTTTGCATAAGTAAAAAATGTATGTTTTACATGTGAAATAGTATACGATCAACCATCTCACAATTATGCAAATACAAAAAAAAAAAAAAAAAAATCTTCCACACACACAAAAAAGGGCATAAATATGATTTAAGACCTATATATGTGCTAGGACAAATAATTCTCCCGTAAATTTATGTTACTTATTTATACAATTATTTTTAATGGTTTTCATCCAATAACTTTCAGAAACTTAAATGATTAAACTATTGCTTGGAAGTTAATTTTTTGAAAAGAAAAAAAAAGTTTTCCTAAATAATGTTTGAAGAAGAATTTCTTTTTTTTTTTCTTTAGGAGAAAAAGCATTGCTTGGAGAAAGAAAAGGTTTGAAAAATGAAATATACATTATTCTATTTTAAACTTTTTTTTAATACTAAAAGTAGACCTTTTATTTTCTTTTCTTTCCTTTTTTTTTCAAAAATAAAACAAATAAAAGTAGATGTGTTATTACACAAGTTTTGTTTATTTATTCCTTAAAAAAAATATTTGTTTATTTTTAAAAAAATAATTGATCAGACGATAACTTAAATATATGATTGTTTTCAAATATGGTAATATAAACCAAAATATTTATTATTATAGTAAACCTTTTTAGAATTTATCAATGATATACATGATATAGTAACATTGATAAATTTAAAACTCTTTTGACTATCTTGATTATCTTCCCTTCAACTATATCATCTATTACTTCACCTCAATTTAGAAACAAATGGTTAGTTATTGAATGATATGCAAAGTTTCGCTTTTGTATGTTGAATTATTTGATGTTGCTTAAAGTTTAGTTCAATTGTGATGATGTAAATTTGAGCCATTTGAGTAATATTTTAAACTCCTAATCGTAGACTATGTCATCCCAACATGATTCAACCCAAAACAAGATGGATTTGAGTTGTATGCGCTCAATTAATAATGTTGTTGAATGTAAGAGATTTGACTAGGTTGGTCCAAAAGAATCCTTTAACCCACCCAACTCAACTTGTGTATACTCAAAACAACATGGTTTAGGCCCGAATATCTTAAAACTTGTATGAGCATATTATGATTGAGTGAAAATTAGAGTGTTATGGTTAAAAAAATTCAATCAACAAACGAGTCACAAAAAATATGTTGAGAATAGAGATGAAATTAGAGAAAGGCAGACACTCTTGGATGACCCTATGTAAGACGAGTTGAGCCCAAATGGGTCTAGATCCTTCAACCAAAGCCTATTTTTGCCAAGTGGATCGACTAGGTTTTAAGTCAAGCTTGGTGAACCGACTCATGAGTCAAACCAAGTGATTTGATGACCTAATCTTAGCTAAGAGGTACAAATCGGTCTTGAATTTCTCCAAATATCAACCCTTTCAAGAATTGGGACGGTGTGAAGAAGAAAAATAAAAGAAAGAAAAAAAACAATTTTTTACTCTCGTGTACATAAAAAGGTAAGTTCTTAACCTAACCTTAATTTTTGCTAAACTCAACAAAACTCTACCTTGACTAACAAAATCATTTTTGTTAGACTCAATCCATACACCTACTCGACATTGAAATGTATTTGGCCTCACACTTGTATGAATTTTTTTCACATCGTGAAGCATCATTTAATCTCTTTCATCAACTAGTGAAGGTAGATTCAATTTTTTTTCTACACTAAATTTGGCAAACAAAATTGAGATTAGTACTATTGGTATGGTTGTAAAATTTATTACATGCTCATGATTTTCATAGGTAGAACTTATCAACTATATAAACCGTACCATAGTTGTTCTCAAAGTTTCCAACCTCAAATTCATATTAATTAGAAAAATGAAACTAAACTAAATTTTTATAATTTTCTCTAAAAGTTTATTTCCAACTTTCAATATCATCAAATTAAATTCTAAATTTAATAAAATGTTGCAATTTGTACGAGGATTGTTTCAAACGTAACAAAATATTACTGATAAATATTGACATATACAAAATTTTTACTATATCTATAAATATATTCCATAATTTTATTAATTAAAAATGTATAAGTTTAGAGGTATGGATTAGGATTATAATAATAAAAATAAAATTAAAAGAGGCAATAAGGGAACAGTTGAACCTACTGCTACAAAGTGACTC
>JBBPDI010000004.1:3956391-3973817 GCA_037974545.1 Cucumis variabilis
GATAAGGCATTTGATCAAACAACTTACGCGCTTCATCAACTCGACCACTTTTAGATAACTCACTCAGAAGCTGATTGGAGTCGAGATTGGATGAATAATGCGCAATGTCGTGGATGCAACGAATAAAAAGGGGGTGCTTGAAGTGAAAGTTGCATTTGGTGAAAAAGTTTGAAGTTTGAAAATATATATTGAACATATGTACCTTTTTTCTTGGCGCTGCTGGAAAGGGAATTGGAACAACCGTCGAATCTCGTCGCCGTTGGATAGATTGGTTGTCTGCAGCTGCCAAGCTCAAGCTGCTGCGAGGCGTCGAAGGTTTTTGCTGTCGCACGCAAGGTTGAGGAATGACAGAAACGTCGAGTGCTACAATGAGGGTTCGTTTGTTTTAATTTTTAAAAACCAACATATTCACGAATCACGTCGGTTTTTTTAATTCCTTGAAAAAGTGTGATTTTTCACGTTGCTCCACAAACAACAAAAATACAACCTTAATTTTTATAAATATATAAAAAAAAACCACCCAATATTTACACCTGTGTAACCAAATCAAAAAACCTAGAAAGAATTTTTCATAAATTCCATATTCACTCTTGATATTGTTGTCGATTAGTTATTTCTCTTTCTTCTTCCTTATGATTTATTCATCTTCTCTTCCTCATTTCTTCAGCTCCTATTCAAGATGTCATTTCTTCTATTTTTATTCATCTTCTTTTTCTTTTTTACAACTCTTCTTCTATAATATCAAGATCGTTTAAATATCACTTTGATATGATATGATATAACATCAAGAACGTTTATATCATATCAACATAATCGTTTAACATGATACCTAGTCAACACGATCGTTTAACATGGTCAATACGATAGTTTAGATTTGAAGCATTTTTTCTATCATTAAAAATCGTGTATCATTTCCTACACGATCGAATATCATTTTCTACACGATCGCGTATCATGATCGTTTAGAAGAAAAATTATACGAAGCATTTTTTTATCGTTAAAAAGAACTAAACGATCGTATATCATTTCCTATACAATCACATATCATGATCGTTTAGAAGAAGAATTACACGAAACATTTTTTCATCCTTAAAAAGAACTACACAACCGTATATCATTTCCTACAAGATCGTGTATTATGATTGTTTAGAAGAAGAATTAAGTGTGAGCGTGTGGTCAATTATTCACGTGTTGACTGGGGTATTTTTGATATTTTTCATTGTAGACCTGTGGACTTTTTTCATTTTCAAAATTGTTCTATACAATGCAATTATCTTATCAGTTTGTTATCCTTTTTAAAAAACCTAAAAAATATAATTCATAAATTAACATCAATTATTTATTACTATTAGTTTAAATTAATTATTAAATATAAATATAGGGAAATTTTTTAAAATAATAGATTTTACAAAATATTTACAACATATAGCAAATTCTATCAAGTCATTGATATGTTAGAGTGATAGAAAACTATCAGTGATAGAATCTAAACTTTTGCTATAGTTTGTAAATATTTTAATTTATTTTTTTATTTTTAAAAATGCCCCATAAATATATTAGGTTTTTTAAAAAATAGAATAAAGCGTAAAACTATTTACACTATATAGAACAATAATTTTGAAAAAGGAAAAAGCCCACAAGCTCACAATGTGAAATAACAAAAATACCATATAATTAATCGGTCACACACACGTGAAAAATAATTTTGTACCTAGTATAAGCGAGCTTGTATCCTGTACCCAGTCTAAAAGATCTTTTATCAAATTTAAATGATCTATTAATGATAATGTTATATCTCTGTCTATTTGGGATAGACAATTGATCGTTTAGATACCGGTACACGATTGTTTAGGTCTTGTACCAAAAAGAAAAAAAGAAGATGAGAGATGAAGAAGGAAGAAATTTTGGAAGAGGAAGTGAAGAAATCGCATACAAGAAGAATTGAGAATATGAAGAAGAAGATGTAATAATATGAAGAAAATAGTAATATTAGGAGGAGAAGAATAAATTGGAAAAAAGAAGAAAAATAAGTGAAGTGAAGAATGGTCTCGCAATATTCAAAACCAACAAAGAGCAAATATGGAATTTATGAAGAAAAAATAAACAATGGTGGCTTTATAGACTTTAATTTTTTGATCGACAAACCATAAATACTTTTGGGTTTTTTTGGTACACTTATGTAAATTATCCAATATATTATTTAGACTTAATAAATTGCAACTACTATTTTTTCCATTAATATTTAAATTATTGTTGTTAATTATCAATAAGAAAATTATCAAAAATAGCAAAATTGACAAAATATTTACAACATATATAGAGCAAATTTTCAAATTTTATCCATAATAGATATTGATAGACACTGATATGCTTCTATCGATGACATTAATAGATAGTGATAAAACCTATCAGCTTCTATCATTGATAGAATCCAAAATTTAGCTATAGTTTGTAAATGTTTTAATTTATTTTGCTACTTTTAAAAATGCACCTTATCAATATTCTAATTAATTTGTATTAATTTAATTATTTTTAATAATTAATTTTATTATGTTTAGTTAAAAGGTATTCTATTATTTTTTATTTTATTAACCAGATAACTAATGAACTTAACAATGAATTAAGGGTTTTTTTTTAAAAAAAATAAAACAAAACCAAAAAATATTTACACCGTATAGAACAATTTTGAAAATGAAAAAAGCTCAGAAACCCACATTGTTAGATAACAAAAATACCTCCTGATTATCATCCACGCACGTGCGTGAAAAGCTTCTAATTTAAACGATCATATAATTTAGTCTAAAAGATTGTTTAGATATTAGTACACAATTGTTCAAATCTTAGTAAACGATAGTTTGAATCTATCACTTATCTATATGGGATAGACATTGAGATAATGATAGTTTTCTATCTCTATCTATTTGGGATAGACAACTAATCGTTTAAATATTGGTACAAACAATCTTGGTACATGATCTTGTAACAAGATCATTTAGATATTGGTACATGATCATATAGATCTTGCAAACGATTGTTTAGATCTATCACTTATCTATTTAGAATAGATAGTGATCTATCTCTGTCTATATAGATAGATAGTGATAATGGTCTATCTTTATTTATCTAGGATAGATGACTGATCGTTTAGATCTTGGTATACGATCTTGTAGTGAAAAAGAAAAAGAAGAAGACACAATACCTAATAATAAAAAAAGAATGAGAAGATGACGCTGAAGATGCGAGATGACAAAGAAGGAAGAAATTATGAAAGAGGATATAAGAAAGCATTTATTAACTTCAGAATTAAGGCGAGTTCACTCTCCATTACACTTCATCGCCATGATCACCTTGCACTGTCAATTGCACCTTAGTGTATATAATTAGGATAAAATATATTGTTCATATCCACACTGTATAAAACATATCGCATAGGCTTAACTGTGTGGAAGATTCAATTGGAACATTAATTCCTTGAGTTTGACCTTGGACTTACCAGGAAACTTCTATTCGTTTAAACTTGAACGATAGAGAAAAAAACTTGTATTACATGCATATCATGAGGAAGTTAGCAACACATAGATAGAAATTGCATCTTTTATCGCATCGTCCTATTCAAGTCGCTTACTAAGTCGCTCACTTAGAGCTTAACATGACATATCTACTAATGAAAGTTGCATTTAGAAACAAGCAAGTTTTTGGTGTCGTTGTCGGGGATCAAACAGAGAGAATTTCTATCAAGTGTAGTTATAAAGTCCACTTTTCAACACTAGGCAATATATAATATCTATACAATATAAAGTAAATGTGTGTATGTGTATTAGATCTACTATTTACACTAGAAATTCTGTAAAAGGTGGCATGAGATGACGTGTTTGTGAAAAGTGAACTGACTTGTATTAAAGAAACATGAAGGAATTTCTCCACGTTGTTAGACGATTAAACTAAGCGGTGGTCCTTGACACAACAGAGATTACAATCATATTCGAATTAAGGCGAGCAACCTCTCGACGTGTAACACCACACTTGCTCACAACTTGGAATAAATGATGAAGATAGACTAGGCAATAGCTATCTAGGTTTTCTTATTTATAAGAATCACATTGTCTCTCTATTTAAGGAAAGCTACCTCTCAATGCTTAAACACCACACTTGTTCACCTTTTGGAATATAAATGGTGGAGGCCAAACGCTAGAATTGAGCTTGTCGCTAGCACAATGCTGCACATGTTTAACTTATTCTTCGCCAGTTATTCTCTCGAGTAGTTGAAGAACAACATCTAATTCATTCTCTCGAAGAGAATTAGGTGATGAGATAAAGCATAGGTTAAACGCGATGAACCTTATAGGTAGAGATCTCTTATCACACATTCAAACTACTTATAACATAGAAACATGATAACTAGTAAAGGAATGAAAGATTGACAATGAATAAATATGCAATGTATTGATTGATGTGAACCTTTTGGCCATTGAAATATAAATAAGTCAAACATTACATTAAAAGTACAAAAATGGAAAGTGAAAAAGGGAGACGAGTTGTATAATGCCTAAGCATTCCTTGGCTCTTTTACAAGTTAGGGGAAAAATTATGGTTTCTCTCTCTAATCTCTCTCTAAGCTCTCACTCATAAGATTGATTGGAGAAGAGGTGGAAAAACTTCTACAGAAGGCGAGAAGGCTATTCCTTTCCACTAACTCTCATGGAGTTCTCTAGGGTTTGGTTAATTCATACCAACCAACCTTACATGGCAGTGATGGATGCTTTATATATAGGCCACTTTAGGCAGAAAGCTTATATTTCTTATCCTTTGCATATGTTAGCGCCAAAAGTATCTTTGTTAAGTCATATCAACTTCAACTACCATTCTTGTCTTTTAGTGAATCACATCGCATGATGATGTGGCATCTCGCCTGATGATTTTAATTGTCAAACAATCTTCTTGTCGCATAAGTTTTTTGCACGTGATCCTCTTGCAATTCACTGTATTTCTTCTTTTTATCACTATTATATGATGAAACACTAAAACGCATAGTAAAACAAGCATGAAGACTTATGCAAACCATATTCTCTTATCTTTATAAATTTGCGATGAAAGCTATCGTTTTGACACTTTTATCCCACGTTCTTACTCCATTGTCTTATCTAAAAAACCATAATTTTTTGTATTTCTACAAGTTATCCACACATCTCACAAGCATTTTGCAATATCCAAATTTAGGGTGATTTTATAACATGTTCGAGGAGTTCCTTTAGCTATTTTTTAAAATTTGCAAATATCTCGTAGTGTCCAAATTTGAAATACCCAACTCCAAATCAATTTTAGACTTGTCCTAAGTGTTTTATAGTTTTTATAACATGTTCAAGGAGTTTTTTTTAGCTATTTTTAATCTTGTAAATATCTAGCACACATCTCACAAATATCTAACATTGTCCAAATCTGAAATACTCAAATCCAAATCAATTATATACTTGTTTTAGGTGATTTGGGGTGATTTTATAACATGTTTGAGATGTTTTTTTTACCTATTTTTTTAATCTTGCAATATTTACATATGAAATGCACAACCTCAAATTAATTTTATACTTGTTTTAGGTGATTTAGGGTGATTTAACATGTTTGATGGAAAGTTCTTTTAGCTATCATTGTAACTGAAGGGATAAAAGCCAAACTTAAAATACTGTATATTGAATTATAGAAACAAATTTTCTTATAATTCAAACTAAGGTTAAGCATGCTTAAACAAATTATAGATTAGAGAATTACAAAATAGAGTAACTTACTCTCATTGACGTCTCTAAATTTATAAATCATCGAATTGGGGACACCACCCATCGAAGATCTTCTATCCTCTAGGATGAGATTGGTTTGTGGGAACCAATTGGAATGGAAAAAGTTTTTTAGAGAATCTTTAAGAGGATTTGAAGAGAGGCAAAAGGCACTTTAGTTGAAAAAACTGTATTCTTTTGCGTATTTATAACTCCTTCTTCTTCAAAAAGTAGGAGAGAATCATAAGATTCTATTAATTTAAAAAAAATATTAAATTATTAAAAATATCAAATTAATTAATTAATTAAATCATATTTAATTAATATTTTATTTAAATCATATTTAATGAATAGTTCTCACATATCTTATAGTTTTAATTTAACTAAATCAAATCAAATTAAACTATTGATTAATTCTTCAATTACTTAATTGCTAAATTAAATATCTTATATTTAATTTAATTCAAATTTGAATCATATTCAAATATAAATTTATCTCATAACCAATAATTTTAATATGAATCCAATTCACATTAAATTAATATTTGAACTCATTCAAATATTTTTATCTCACTTAAATTATTTTGAATCATATCCAAAATTAAATTTGTATAATAAAATTTAATTAAAATATAAACTTTATATTATAATGTATCACTATATATTATACTAATTTCCAAAGTAAATTTGAACATTTCAAATTACAACTAATATGAATAAATCTCATTACCTTTTACGAGCTAGGAAGGTGACCTAATGGACCTACAGATCAGAAACTACAATGATATGAGCTTAATTGGCTAAACTCATTAACCACATTAATCAATATTCGATAACAGTTTGTACACTCCACTAGAGGCTCACAGCTGAACTTTCTCACTGTAGATATATTTCTGTTCCATGGATATAGATCAATAACAGTAAGTTAGTCTTTCACGAGTGTTTGTAACACGAGTTGGGTTAAATTACCATTTTACTCCTAGGTTACTTCTAGTTCTTAAATACCAGTGCTCCTCTAATGAACAACCTGTTTATGGTCAAACCAATAAATAGAAACCCCTCTCGTTCTATAGAGAGGGTAGAGTCCTTTGTTCAAGTCCCGTAGACACCATTTAGGAGAACACTCATCTACTTACCCTAAAGTCGAAAAGAAGTGAATTCCATCTTGTGTAATTATGTTTTTAGATCCCCACTCGGTCTTGTCTCTAAAATGATAAGCATATTGAATCAGCAATCTGACTACTCTCACCCGTATAAATCAAAGGAAAATCCTTCGCGAACAAGAGTTCATAATACGCTTAGGAATAAGACTAAGTTACCTAGGTCATCCTAATGAAATAGAAATCTAACTAGTTAACGGAGTTATATCTAGTGGTTACTATTTTGTGGTTCGACCTTATGCAAACTCATTGCATAGGGTATCCTCACTGGCATGTCACCTACACGAACGCGTTGGATCATTATGTTTGTATCAAATACAAAGTGAATCGTATCCATAGTGTGACCAGGATAAGGTACCCAACCTTATCCAATACTATAAATCCTTTGAGCTGATCTCGAACATTGATCCCTGTATGTCTCTACATACTGTTCAAGATTTATCAAACAGCTTAGGATGTTAGTTTATTGGATTTAGGTTATTAAGATAAAGCTAATAATATAATTAATAACACTTATTTAAATAATAATAATATTTTATTAATTAATAACGGTCAATAAATTATATTTACTATCTACAAGTTTTAGGACATAAATTTCGACAGTAATGATCCAAAATTTTCATAACAAAGTTGAGGTCATTACTGATTTAATTATCTTAACTTTCTAAAAACAACATTGGAAGCATAAACCAAACAGTTCCCATATGATCAGTTGCAAGTCCTTGTCGCTCGCTAGTTTGCTTTTTCTTTTACCTAAACCTAAAAAGTTACATATAAAAAGGGTGAGTATGAAAATATGAAAAGAGTGAGTTTAAAAATACCTAAAACGTTATACATATAAAAAGAGTGAGTATAAAAGTATCTAATAAGCGACCCACTAGTGATCCCCTAGGTGAATTGTTAACTTCCCATTAGAAGGTACCCTCAGTCATATAAGTCTTGTGATCCCGTAGAAACACACACTAACCTGATGATCCCGTAGAAACATACATCAACTTGGTGATCCCATAGAAACACACATCAGCCTGATGATCCCGTAGAAACACACATCAATTATATTAGTCGAAAGGTGGTGATCCCGAGGGACACCGTACATATAGGGTACACAACTTAATAGCCAAAGCTAACAGACACCATCAGTTCAAATAATATGTAATAGTCAACTCAATCCAATAATATGCATAACATGCAACATCATTCAGCAAACTCCATAATTAGATATTCAATCAAATAATAAGTCACACAATTTCAGCCAATATCTCTTATAACTCATTTATGCATTTTAGCTACCGTTAATGCATAATCAGTTAATCCATGCAACACACTTAAATCTTATTTTTGAAGGCTCAATAGTAGAAATCTCTTATCTTAAAATAGAATCAAACTCCTTTGATGCAAATCAAACCACAAAGTTATCAATTTTACTCAAACAGTAATCCATGATAGGCATGCAAACATCATCATATTACAGACATGCTGAAGCAATTGCTAGAAAAACAACTTATTTAACTATCAGAATGCAAACGAACGGAACAAGCAAGAAACGTAGATGATTCTAACTACTGTAATTACTATCAAGTCATTAGTCACCTTGTTGAAAAGTGTTTCGTGTTGAAGTAGCTGATCTAAAGTTGGCTCATGAAAAGAAGATCGAGCTGGGTATTGATGAAGTAGCTTAGATGGATCATGTTATAGTTGAGACGACTTCAAGTGTTCCACCATCTACACAACTTTATGATCAAAGGAAAAACTTGATTCAATTTGGGACTTTCAAATCGATAGTTGTTCGATTCCAATAAAAGATTTTGATGATAAGCTCCCAAAACAAAAAAGAGCCTATTGATGATGATGGCGAAGGATGAATAGTTGTGACTCATCAAAAAGGGAGACAACAAAATTCTATTCAAACGAAGTCACACTTCCATCAAAAGCATGAAAAAGGAAGCAACTCCCATAAAAATAAGAAGAAAAGAAACAAGAACATATAGAAGTCTAAGCCTATCAAGAGAAAAGACGAGGATTTCTTCCGACCTTGACGATTGATAACTTTGACAGAATTCCTCCCAAGAAACTTCCTTGATGATCATCCATAGGAAGTATTATAAGTTATTGCATGTCATGTTGTCAGCATAGTAGTAGTCGACAACAATCAGGCATCTTCTAAAGAAGTTGACAATTCAAATGAAATGAAGCAAAATTTTTTTGTCTTTGATCTCATCAAGCCTTCAACTGCTCGATCTTCAATCTTTCAAAGGTTGAGTATGGCCACCAAAGAAGAAGGAAAATAATGTCCAATATCTACTTCCACTCGAACTTTAGCTTTCAAAAGACTAAGTATCTCCATATCAAAGAAAGATCTACCTTCAACATCTACTTTTAATCGTTTAAAGATGAAAAGTGATCAACATGAAAGAGAGATGAAAACATTGAAGGTAAAACCATTTCATGAAAAAAATAATAACGATAAGATTCATAGTTGTGCTCCATCATACATGAAGAGGAAGTTGTCTGTTGATATAAATACATAAGGTTCCTTGACAGTGAAGCCAATACTTATTATATTCATCAATCGTATAAAGGAAGAAGGTAAACAAATCCTTGATGAAAATATAAGTTGCTAAATATGCAAAGTTCCCAACCATCCTTGCATAATTAGGACGTTCCTTCTTACGTTTTGTGATTCCACTGCTTATTTCCCCTATAATACTGTTGGATGGGTGATTCTTTATAATGTGAGTAGATGGAGCAATTGCTTGAACAACTCATGGAACAATTGAATTAATGTCCCTGCAATTAATTTTAATGTCAACAACTGGTAGATCAACTGTAGGAGCACTAACAAACTCATTAATAGAAGAGGGCACAATAGAGTTGGTCCTCCGACTATTGACTGAAGGTGAAACATCTGAATTACCTTCACCATTAGAGTATGAACTGATAGGAGCCAAAAACCTAATCATCATCATCTCTGAGCTTCACCAATCTTTCAATTGTATCATTAATAACAATGTTGATCAATTCTAAAATCGATTTGGTGCACTTATTAAACAATTTGAATGCTTTACTATTTGTGGTGTAACTAAGAAAAATGTCTTCATCAGGTTTAGAGTCCCATTTACAATGAAACTCCCTATCTCTCAGAATATAACACGTACTGTTGAAAACATGAGAGTGCTTTATGTTTGGTTTACGTCCTTTCCACAACTTATCGTTGGTGAGCGACGTACTTGGATGAAGCAAAATATGAGTATGGATGTGACAAACAATATTCAAAGCCTCTTCCCAAAAATACAAGAAGGGAAGAGACTTGGCATACAACATCACGCGAGCCATTTTCTACAATGTTCTGTTTTTGCATTCAACAACCCCATTTATTGGGGATTCAAAGGGGTTGAGAATTTATGAAATATTCCTTCATTTTAAAATAGTTCCTTAAGTGTAGAATTTTCAAACTCTCTCACGTGCTCACTACGAATACATATAATGGCTTTGTCTTGTTCTTTTTGTAGTTGAAGACAAAGTTCTACAGACTTTAAAAGTATATGATTTTTCTCTTATAAATTTCACCCAAGTATATCTCAAGAAGTCATTAACACAAACAAATATATACCTCTTCCCACCAAAACTTTCAATTTGCATAGGACTCATTAGATCCATATAAAGAAGTTCAAGTACTTGGTGTGTAGTACATTTCTCAACAGACTTGTGAGAAACTTTAATTTGCTTTCCAGTAGGACACTCTTCACAAATATTATCATATCCATTCTTTAATAGAGAAACTCCCAAAATAGTTTCAGCTCCAACAATTTGCATATGATAGAAATGCTTATGTGTCCAAGACGTTATGTCATAGCTCAGCTTCACTTGATTTAGACAAACTGGACACTTAATTTTTTGATTCAGAATTCCAGTGATAGTAGTTGTCCGATAATCAAGTTCCTATCATAATAGTATTCTTGTCTTGATTCAGAACTTCACACTAGTCGTCTTTAGAGAAACTGACAAGAAAACTTTAATCACACAGTTGACTGATGTTGATCAAGTTGGCAGACAACCCCTTTACAAATTTAACATCTTGAAGGAATGGTAAGCCTGATGTACTAATGTTTCCTTTTCCAATAACTTTTCCCTTCACACCATTACCAAAAGTCACATGTCCAACACTGCATTCCTTGAATTCTGAGAAAAATTTTGAGTTTCCAGTCATATGTCTGAAACACCCACTATCAAAATACCAGTCTTCTAGGTTAAAAGCATGAACAAAAGTAAAAGCCACATCACATTTGTTATGCTTTTCTTCTCTCTTCACTCCTCACTCTAATTTTAGTGTCACTACGAGGATGTCCTAAAAAAGTTTTTCTGTTAACATTTTC
This sequence comes from Cucumis variabilis, assembly GCA_037974545.1. NCBI lineage: Eukaryota > Viridiplantae > Streptophyta > Magnoliopsida > Cucurbitales > Cucurbitaceae > Cucumis > Cucumis variabilis. The sequence goes on from JBBPDI010000004.1 coordinate 3,967,690, forward strand.
ATAAAATTTTCCATTAGAGTATCGTGAATAACCATGCAATTTATAACAAAATGATCGTATGTGACCAAAATTTTTGCAAAAATGACAAGTCCACCTTTTCGAAGGCCTTTGAATAATCTTGTGATGATTAAAATTAACACCTGAAGAATCTGCATTTTCTTCACATCTGTCTTTGCTATATGAGGCACGAGTGAGTACTATTAAGGATTTTCTAAAACTAGAACATTGGTCGGTGAACCTCATACCCTTTTTATCCCTTTTAGTCTTTTCATCATTCAACAAATTATCCAAACTTTGAGTCTCAAAGGTGAGCATTTTGACTTAATTTAGATAGAGACTCAAACTCACGAAAGATATCTCTCAATTCCATTTTAAGTGTAGAAATCATGGTCATAAGACGATGATTATCATCCAAAAGAACTTGCATTCTCTCTTTCTATTGTTTTAAAGAAATCTGGATCTTCTTCCACTACTACATAAATTGGTTTATTTGACATTAATACAATGTCAAGTAAATGTATACTTGACGTTTTTAAAAGCGTCAAGCAATCAATTGTCAAGTATAATCACATTACTTGACATTAAAAAACCGTCAAATATATGTTTACTTGACACTAAAAAACCATCAAGGATACGTTTACTTGACACTGTATGAACATCAAGTAATCTATTGCACTTGACGTTTATTACGTGTCAAGTAAGATCGTATACATGACACCTTTAACGTGTTAATTAAAATCGTATACTTAACAGTTTTTGCACGTTAAGTAAGATAGTATACTTGACATTATTTACATATCAAGTAAAATAATATACTTGACACTATTTACATGTCAAGTAAAATTGTATACTTGACACTTTTTTACATTTTTCATTTTTCATTTCCTATATAACAGTCATTCAAATAAAGACAGATTCATCAACAAAATAAACCTTTCAATCAACAATTATTTCATTTTTCAATATAAGTGACATAATTTACTATAATATACATAATTTACAATAATATTATAAAGTAATATGACTATTTATGTCTCTCCACAAACTAATCTCAATTTACAAAGATAAACAAAATTACTAACTATAAGACTCTAAAACATTAAATTATGTTCTAACCCTCAATAATTACGTCTTTTCGAGTGTTAATACTTCATGAAGCCTCATAGTAAGTTTCACCAAATAATTCTTGAAGCAACAACCTAAAATAAAATTTAGCAAGCTTTAACAAAAAAGAAAAACAATTCATCTTTAAAAGTTTATAGTTCGATCATCTCAACACATACACATATAAAACGATACTATGAAAAGGTTGCATGTTAAGAATGTACATGTTGTACTAACCTTCATACTATGAGGAATCCTCAAGTCAGCCATTAGAACAATCATCCCTTAAGTATGTAACAACGATAATATTAGGAAGTACCTAAGAAAGACAAGGACAATCATCAATGAAGTATTTAACAAGTCAAAATACAAGAATTGTAGGTTATATTAATCATCAATTGTCTAAGAAAAAAATAAAAGACGAACCGCAAACATGTGTTATCCTCAACAAAAACTTTATCCTCAACTACTATGCACAATTCAAAATCACTAGTACAAAAATTGGATATACTATAAATGAAGAGGTGAGTACATTTCTCAGCAAACATAGAGATTACAAATTTACACCTACCAACTAACCAACATTTAAAATTAATTTAGTTAATAAGGAAAATGAATCTACTATTGTCAATGTACTGTGACTTCATATTCAAAGTTAATATTACATACAAAACAGAAAATATAGAGCTCATTAAACAACCACAACATCATGCATGCATGATCACATCTCTCAATGCACTCAAATGTAAATAAGAGTGAATAAAAAGCAACAATGGGAATGCTTCTTGAAATAGCTCCATTCCACCCACCCCTCTTCATTTGCAATATTTAAAGTTTATATATTCAGCCAAGAAAAAATTCTCCCTTCAAGTCATTAGTATTTGAATATTCTCCTTGCTAACAAATCTTCTTTAAATGAATCCACGTTGCTGTTTATGAACAACTAAGGTTACAAGTAATAACATGCATATGTTTAACTTTCTTCGGAGAACTTAAGGGTATTACACAGATCCATCAAGATCAATAATATCCACAAGGTATATATTGGAATAATTTCTGTTACAGGAATTTGACAACTTTAGATTAATATATTGATAGTACCAAGACTTACCTTTTGATGACCAAAGTAGTAATCATCCGGCTCAATAAAACCAAAAACATCTAACTTCAAGAGGCAAACCTTTAAGTTTGTCATAGTAAAGGTCTCTAATGAAGAAGGTAAAATCATACTTGAATTTCATGCAAGATTCAGGATATCTCAATTGAAAGAATCAAAAGAATCAAATAAATTATAAGCAATGAGAAAAATAAATTCATGTTACAAAATGTACAAGAAATGGAAATGGAGACATACACTAACCTCATTAACCAAATGCTCTTTGGCAAGATCACAAGCCAAGCTCAATAAATTGGCTGAGTAGTGCGCAAGAGTGTAATTGTAGTCGAAACCATACACCTAAATGTTGTCTAAGCTCAAATTTTTATTCACATAGATGCCTAATGAATAATGACATTAAAAAAATTAATCAAGACATCATAAGGGTATAGAATTCAAATATTAGAAGCATCGAGAAAACCCAAGTAAAAAAATCTTTAGGATTCAATTTTGGCATTGCCCTAAGTGCCTCGGGAATCTTGAGGAAGCTAAGTTTAGCAGTGTCAAATTCCTAACGGATAGTTTGAACTTCCTCACAATCAAGTTCTACCTCAACTCTTGTGGTGTAGTCCTAGAATTTCAAGGATTCTTGTTCGATAGATGAAAGTACGCTATGAGTTCTAAAACCTCTTTTAAACCCTAAAGAGCAGATAATTCTCAAACGAAATGGAAATTGATGTATTTAGCCACTACATTTGACAAAAATAGCTACAGATTGAGGACAAACTTTCTCCATCAATGAACATTTAAAAAAATTATTGAAGTTCAAAACTTTAGTTATTACATCTCTCAACGGTCAATACCATAACCATCACAATTTTTCTTTCTTATTGCCCTAAAGTAAGAACATTTTTAAGAAAACAAAACCAAGAAATACTATATTGCATATTACAGAAAAGTACAGAAATGTCAAAATACTATATTGTTGATTACATCACAAAACCAATGATTTGATTTGACAAACATTAGTAAATAAGTCAACAAAGTGATGATGATCTGGTTTAAGTAAGAAAAGACACATTAACCTCAATCACATCCATAGCCTTTCACTTTGCACTCTTATTAAGTGAAATGTAAAATTAAGAGATAACAAATGTAATAGTGATGTTTCAACTTCTTACTACAGTGTTGCTTTAAAGCCTTGTTCAAACCCCCCAATTGTTTTTTCTTTCACCCATTGCTAAGTGAAAATTTCATTCATAGCCTTTGCCTCTAAATAACTTCCAAAGACCTAACATTTCTTTTTCTTTTCTTTTTCTTTTATTATTATTGTTATTATTTTTTTTTTGTTATTACAAGTAGCAAACATTTATAAAACAAAATATTTGAAGTTGAAGACGAATAGGAATAAAAAATGACAAAAACAACAACAAGAAAAGAAACAATCATTTCTTTAGCAATCCAATGAACACATAAAGACAATAACAAGTGAATCAAAGGCTTCAGTTCTTCAAACCCAACGAACACATAATATCTAATATCTAGACATCAGTCATTAATATGGGATAAAATTGATACCTTTAAATAATTAGGGCTTTGACCATCCAAAAGTGCATTTGGAAATTGGGTTGATTGAGTTCGAGTTTGATGCAATGGACACAGTTCGCTAACCTCGTCGAAGTGCAATTGGAGATTGGGTTGATTTAATAAGTATTTTAATAATTTTATTTTCATAAATTTATTTTCATAAGTTTATTTTCATAAATTTATTTAATGAAATGAAGGAAATAAAAATATTTTTATATTTTTATACTTGTCAAAATAAAAATGTTAATTATACTTGACGTTGTTTTTGCATCAAGTAAATATTAACTATACTTGACGTGAAAAAAATGTAAGTAAGATTTGCAATATATTTGACGCTAAAACAACGTCAAGTAAATTTTACACTATACTTGACGTTGAAAAAAGCGTCAAGTAAAAGATAACGTAAAATAATTCAAAAAAATTGTGAAAATTTTGCTTTTTTTCAAACTATACTTGACGTTTTGTTCGCGTCAAGTAAAAGTTCGTTATACTTGACGCGAATAAAAACATCAAGTAAAAGCTAACTTAAAATATAGTTCAAAAAATTCGTGAAAACTCCACTTTTTTGAAACTATACTTGACGTTTTTTCTTTAAAATTGTCAATACTTGACGTCGTAAAAGTACCTAGTGTCAAGTAAAGTAGATTTTGTAGTAGTGTTCCCATTTCACGAATAGATCATCATAATTGAATCGAATAAGACTAGCCCTTCTATATCATCTACAACCACTGATTACTCATCATATAAACTTTCAGTGGGTACTGATTCTTCTTCAATGGCATGGGTAATAAGAGTTTTGGCATTTTCTTCTCCATCATGTGATGATTCTTCATCTGACAGTGTAACAATAAAAAGCTCTTCTTTTTTCTTTTAAGAAAGGTAGGACATTCTGCCTGAGCCCAAACCCTTCACACTCATGATATCTGTAGCTTCTGACACTTTTATATGAACCAGAATTTTGATCACCTTTTTTGTTATCTCTACGGTTATGAGCAGCGTGCAAACTGAAAGAACTTGAACCTGAAGCGCTCAAACTGCCAAACTCCTTATTAGACTGAGCTCCATAGCTACCAAAACGATTCTGAAATGAACTTCTAAGCTTTGAAACTTGCTTAGTCAATAGAGCAATAGGGCTAAATGATCATCATGAGCACGTTCTTTGCTTTGTTGAGAAGCATCCTCACGTATATGGAGAGCAATTCCATTTCTCTTTGGAATCAACGTCACTCAAATTCAATTCAAAAGTTCTTAGAGAACCAAAAAGTTCATCTAGTTTCATAGAAACAATATCCATTTACCTCTTCAATGGTTGTGACTTTCATGCTGAACCAAGGAGGAAGAGATTGCAAAACTTTTCTAACTAGTTTGGTATCTAAAATCTTTTTCCTAGAGCAAACGATTCATTGGCTATATCGAGAACATGAACATTGACTTTAGCTATAGATTCATCTTTAGACATTTTAAGAGCTTCAAATTTTGACGTTAAGAGTTGCAACCGCGACAATAATACAACAATATTATATTATTGTTTAATGTTAAAAGTTGTAATTGCATACAATAATTTATCAGGGATAATCTATCAGTAATATTTTATTATATTCGTAAATATTTTTGTTTATTTTTCTATATTTAAAAAGATATGTTATCTACTTATCTATATCATATTCAAAATGAATTTTGAAAACATATTTAAATATATATATATATATATATATATATATATATATAGGGAAATTTTCAAAAATAGCAAATTTTATAAAATATTTACAACCATTGAATGTTATAGTGATAGAAGATTATCATTGATAGAATTCAAAATTTTGATATAGATTGTAAATATTTTAATTTATTTTACTATTTTTAAATGTCATATATATATATATAATACATATTATATTATATTATATTATATGCATGAAAATTAGTATTAATTTATTTGGATAAAAGTTAAGTTTGAAAAGCTAAACACGTATCTTTAAAAAGTAAAAACAAAATAGTTGATGAATAATGAAAATGGAAAATGTGAGAAGTAAAAAGAATAATAATAAAGAAAAAGGAAAAAAGAAAAGAGAGGAAAAGAAATAGTAAAGAAGAAGAGAAAAGAAAGGAGCCTAGTGTGGGTGTGATAGGATAGGGAAAAATGATAATAAAGGGAAATTGGTTTCCCTTGTTTTAAGACATCCAATCCATGATCTATTATTGTAAATCATGAATTGATCTCAAATTTGTGTATATGTTTGTTTTTGAGTTTCCCAAGAAAATAGGGTCAGATGAGAGACATCAGACATGAGACACAGACACACATCAGATAATTCAGACATCAGATGGTCTTCTTCTTCAT
>JBBPDI010000004.1:4002015-4016790 GCA_037974545.1 Cucumis variabilis
TCGAACATTGATCCTTGTATGTCTCTACATACTGTTCAAGACTCATTAAACAACTTAGGATGTTAGTTATTGGATTTGGGTTATTAAGACAAAACTAATATTATAATCAATAACAATTATTACAATAAAAATACTTTATTAATAACGGTCAATGGATTTTATTTACAATCTATGAGTTTTAGGACATAAATCCCAACACAGTAGTGAGTCTCTTACTGGGTATGTTTATACTCATCCTTTTACGTTTAAATTTTTTTTAGGCAAAGGTAACAAGAAAGGCGGACCGACGAGGGGCAAGAAGGAGCCGTGATTGTCATAGGAGAACGTTCTTCAAACTGCTTCTGTTGATTGTCTATATTTTATTGGTTTTCCTTAGTAGTTGAGACTGTTAAGGGTTTTCTTTTTGTGATTTAAATTTCTTTAATATTTAAATTGAACTTTCAAACTTTATTTTAATTAGGGCCCGAACCTTTTATAAATTTTCTCTATCCTTATCGTGCTTATCACTTAGTAGCTTTGAGCTTAAGTGTTGAAGGCTAGGCAATTGAATTAAATTGGTCATTTTAGTATTTTTCAATGTGTTGAATTGAAAATATCTCTTGACTTCGGAGTTGGAAGGATACAATGGAAAGTGGTTTGAGAAATTCTACTTACTAGGCATTCAACTCGTTATCTCACAGAGAAGTATGCATGAAGTGGCTAGCGAGGCGGGTCGTGATATTCCATTCTTAAAATGCATATAACTTATAAATTAATTAAACCTATCATTAACTGGATTGATGTGATGAAATGATGTACTATGGTGAATGCATGAGATTTGGTAAAAGTTTTAAATGAGATAATCTTTGGTATTCTATGCGACGTAATGTCTTATCCTTGTGTGATCTTGGATAAGATGTCTTATTGTTGTTGTGTAATCTAGGATAAGATGCTCTATTTTTTTTTGTGTTTTGGAATATAATGTCCTATTCATGTTGTGTGATCTTGAGTAGGATATCTCATACTTGATGTGTGAGCTGGTATGTGATGCTCTTTGCTTGCTGTGGAATATGGAATTGGAAGATGCAATGTGCATAGTGGAATTGATGAAAATTGCTAAATGCATCGACAATACTTCGTATAGCTACAACTTAGCAAAAAAGTGTGGTAAACGCTTAAGCGGAGGAAATGTACAAAGATGTAATAAAACATGTAAAATGACTATGTGAGATGATTGTGTTGTATGCAGGATGTATATGTTGCGATATAAATTACATTGAAAGAATCACAAAGAAATTGATTTGATTTAAACAATGTCTTATTGATAGGATTGTACATTACTATTCATACCATATGATTTAGCAAAATGAATTTAATGCCTTAAAGCAAACTTTGTTGAGTCAAAGGTTGGCCCAGTGCTAGACATTCACTCTAGATCAAAGGACGATGACTTGGGAGTCCATATCATAGAGTATAAACGTAGCTACTTCTTTCACTTTAGACCTAATATTTGAGGCACAACATAATTTACTTGTGGCTTTCAATTTGTACAAGGTGAGATGCACAAGTTCACCATCTATAACTTTCACTGGGACATAAATCGTTGCACTAATTGCACGTGGGAAATTTATTGAGATGACCCTTGTTTGATGCACCAAAAGAGCGAGAACTTATAATATGTGCTTTCCTTGGAACTAGAAAAAATATTTAAAAATGAAATATTAATGCATGGTTTAGCTAGAGCATGTCATTGCATATACTATCAAATGTTATTATATAAAATAAATCATAATTAAAGGGATTAAGAAAAATGTCATATCTTTTTTCTGATATCTCCCATACTAGTTACAATCAAATTTCACACAGTGTGTAAACTCTTGTATGTGTATTCTTATACATGGTTTCTAAACTTTTAAATGTTTCTTTAATTTAGGAACAAATCACTTATTTGTTTGCAATATTTTGTATGATGTTAAATGTGATGGAAATGGTAGAAATGCACAGCATAATAAGAATCGAATTTTACTCTAATTGCAACTAAACACTTTAGTGATTAACAGACATTACAATCCTAAAAAGAAACAAAAATAGGATTAATAGAAAAATTCACCTTTGATGCTTTTCTATTGTCATAATCTCGTCACGTACTTGAGTACGAGACTACCACTAGCGTTGACCTGCTATTCTCTGAACTTCGAATCGAGTTGTGGGACTCGAATGGTGGAGAAATAGAGAGAGAGAGAGGTGGATTTAGGAGGATGAACCTAGCTTTGAGATCTTGTGGAGAGAAAACGAATTTTGGTTTTAATTTTGCAATTCCAAATCCCAAAATCAAAATTTACCAAAACTCTCATCCATTTCTTACATTTGCAATCATTTATTTTTATAGGCAAACTACATGCAAAAATTGCACGTATGAGCTTCCATTCTCCACACTTGGCATATTAGCAACTATATGTATCTCACATGCATGAAACCACTTGCTAATTACATGCAATGTGCTTGCTAAATCTCAACAATTTAGTTCAAGGGTAGTATGGTAATTTAACATTTAAAAAGTCAAAAGTTTACATTTTGACTTTTTACCATTTCATCTTGACTACTTTTGGCCTCTCGACTGTGAATTCGCATTCATTTTTCTAAAATTGAAACCACATTTGAATATAAAGTCAGTCAAAGTTTGATTTTTTCAAAGTCAAAAGTAAACATTTTGATTTTTTACAACTTTGATATTTTCCATCAATTATGAGCTTCCAAATATGAATCCATATTCATATTTTTAATATTTAAATCACAATTAAATATGAAGCTCTATCTTAAACTTATAATTGACGATTATATCAAATATATTCGTCGATTTGTCTCTCTTTACTTAATTCAAACAATTTAAATTATTCTATCATAATGTTTGTAAGTTGATTCCTTGTGAGCTAGCGGGAGAACCTGATGGACCTATAGATCATGGGCTCCAACGATTCGAGATTAACTTACTAAACTCTTTAGACCAAGTTAATCAACCTTCGTAAGAATGGGTCATTTCACTAAAGTTTCGTAGTTGCACTCCCCTCACTATAGATATATTTATATCCAAGTGATATAACCATGATAAGTAAGTTAATCTTTCATAGATTGTTCATAACCTCGGCTGGGTCAAAGTACTGTTTTACCCTTGAAACTATATCTTGCTCCTTAAGTCCCACTAATCCACTATTGAACAATTGGTTTAAGGTCCAACCTTTAAACCGAATTCCTCTTGAGCCAACGAGAGGGTAGGGCCCATTGGTCAAGACTTGGATTCAGTTATTAAGAAAACAACCTATCTACTAACTCTAAAATGGGTAGGAGTGAATTTTGTCTTGCACCTTATGTCCCATAGCTATCCACCTAGTTTTACCCCTGAAATGGAAGTTTTATTGGGCCAGCGCCATTGAGCTGCCCTCACCTATGCAGATATAAGGATAATTTTGTATGAACAGAAGTTCATAATTAGCTTAGAATTAAGATTAAGTTACACTGGATATCTATAAACAAAATAGTTGATTTTATTAAAGTCAACGACAATATAACTTAAAAGCGACTATTTCATGGTTCCAGTCTTGTGCAAACTCTTTACATAGTATGCCTTCTTTTTCATGTCTCTACATGAACGATTTAGGATCACATTGTTTGTATTAACTACAAAGCGGCCACATCCATAGTGTCTCTAGGATAAGATACTCAATTGTATTCGTATAATATAAACTATTTAGGCTATATATTTGAACTTGATCTACATTTATGTCTCTACATAAAATTTAAGTTTATTCAATAATAGCATCGGGTCCTTAGTTTATTGGTTTTAAGATTATAATATCAATAACGACTTTATTGAATAGAATATGATTACAAACTACGAGTTTTAGGACATAAATTTCAACAAACTCCCACTTGGACTAATTAAAACTCCTAGAGAGATCAAACAACATTGAATTTAATCATGAGACACCAATAAATATATGAGTACAATAAACACATGAATATTATAAACTAGGACACGTGTCCAATAAGTCTCCCACTTATCTTAGTTTCAAACATCGTAGACCTAAACTATGTATGTGACCTTCATACACTTTAGCCGTGAAGGACTTTGTGACCAAAACACCTATAATTTGCCTAATAAGTATCGGGGTTACTACAATGTTACTACGATGCACTATCATCCAGATAAGGTAGTATAATTTTACTATACACTTCTTCACACTACTGCTCTTCTACTTAGAGTGAATATTGATTTCGATGTAGACTTTCTAGCATATTTAGAAATCAAAATCAATGTATCCAGTAAGGATCAAATCCTTAGCACTAAACACAAGCACATAGTTTTTTTATTATTTTCTAACTATTTTAGAATATTCTCAACGACTGTCTAGTGATCACATCTAGGATTGGACTGATATCTACTGACCATCCTTAATGAGTAGAAATGTCAAGTCTAGTACATAACATTGTGTCCATCAAACTCCCAACAAAGTAAGCATAGAAAATATTTATCATGTCCTCAATTTCTTGAGGTGTCTTAAGACATCGTTCCTTTGACAAATGAATTCTATATCTATACGGCAACAAACCTTTTTTGGAATTCTGCATCTTATATCTAGACAACATTTTATTTATATAAGATACTTGAGACATGGCTAGTGTTCTGTTCTGACTATTTATTGATAAATGTATTTAAGCTCTGATTTTATACTAAAATATTTATGAAAACATGTTTTAAAAAACTGTTGCTCACTAAGTCTTTCGACTTACTCTTTCAAAATATTTTTCCACTTTTAGGTACAGATTGTGGATCTCCATATGTTAAAAATACTACTGTCAGGCTAACTTAGTTTTCGTTATGCAAGGACATTTTTTTTTTGTTTCAAATTAGTAGTGTGATTATTCAAATACTTATATCTTCATGTTTTATTCATTTTCCATGATACATTTTATAAAGATTTCATATGGGCTATACTTCAAATTTCAAAGTATAATTTAAATGTTCATTTTAATAAAAGACTTTTGTTGTTTAAAAAGTTTTGCAAGTGTTTATGTCATATGTCAGTTAAAGTTATTCCAGAGGCGAACGACTTCAGCTGACATCACGTTACGTCTTGGGCCAAGCAAGCAGGTGTCCGGAGTGAGGTGTGACAATGTAGGAAGACATCAAGAAAGCTCGACCATCAAGAAAATTGGTCAAAATATGTCATCAAAAACTCTTTCTTAGTGGTATTGGTTATCGAAAAATAAGACTTTGATGTATTTTGCTCATCAAGGAAACTGAAAGACAGTTTTCTTGATGACCAAAACATGTCATCAAATAGAATTATATAAGACATAACCTACAGAAATTGACATTGTATCACAATATACCTAAACCTATAAATATAAAAACTATTGGTTCATTGCAATAAAAAAAAATATGTATCATATGTAGAGCTAGAAAGTTACAATAATCAACTCTCACCGCATCCAATTCAAATTTGGTGTAAGGTGCTTGTCTCGTCAGCTACAAATGAAATAATGTAATATAATAACTAGATTGTCCTATATGTAAAAATAATAGCTATAAGAGATGATCCAAAAAAATGCATACCACATTTGCGCTAAAAAGCAGAGAAGAGGTTGCTTTTAATCATCATACGTAGAGATCATCCAATGAGAGCTCATGTGCGGTGAACATCTTAAGCTTCTGTATCAGTTATAAATACAATATTTATGAGAAATGATGGGTGTCATAAGAATATGGTAGAAACGAACTCCATATTTCAATATACAAGGTTAAAGCTAAATACCGTAATAAATTGTGGAGGATCGTTGATGCTTGTTGAACTTAAAATTCCTTATCTCTTCAACTTTGTTGTAAGCTTGTGACAAACTCTAAGCTGCATGTTGAAAAGATATAATTTATGTATCCAGATAACTAACTAAAAAGAAAGCATCAATGACAACCTGTTCAAATTATATAATAAAACATTTTACCTCCGACCTAGTTGCTCCACCTACAATAAATACAAAGTCCAAAAAGAAATTTTTAAACCTAGAGCATTGCATAGTAAAAGAAACATGCAAGTAGAAAATTCTTAATAGTCTCCAAGTAAATAAGAAGTACCAATGGTTCAACAAGAAAAATAGACAGGAATCAAATGTGAAAAATGAACCATAATTATATGTATATATATTGAAAATTGTCAAAAATAGAAAATTTGACATAATATCTACAACATATAGCAAAATTTTCAGATTTTATCAGTAATAAACATTGATAGTCATTGATATGCTTCTATCAGTGACAATAATAGAAGTCTATCAATGACTATCATTGATAGAATCTAAAATTTTGCTATAGCATGTAAACATTTTAATTTATTTTGATATTTTTAAAAATGCTCATATATATATATATATATATATATAACAAAATAAAACATCAAATAGAATAAGTAAATAAAGTACCTTAAGTATCCATCATCGGAATTACGAGGTCGGGCCCACGTTGTTAGTCCATCTTGAGCTAATTGAATGAGCAGCTGAAGGTAGTTGAATGTTGTTGTATGAGATGGTTCGTGATAATTATTATTATTTATTTATTTATTATAATTTATATTCAAATGTAAGAGATTTGGTTGGTCATAATTTGTTATTGACAAGAGAACTAAAAAAAAATTATGTAAGTCAAAATTTTCTAAGATCATCGAGAAAAAGAAAAATTCCAAACAAAAACTTTTAAATAAAAATGACATTAATAAAATAGCAAAATATATATGGTAAAAAGAGGTGAAACAATTAATATAAATATAAATATTAATTTTATATTTTCTTTAATGGTTGTTGTGCATCAAAGAAGATTTTCTTTTATGGTCGTTGCCCTTCAAGAAAACTAATTTGAAAAATAAATTACTTATTTCCTTAATGGTTCATGCCAAGTTTCCTTGATGGTTGATGCCTGTTCGCACGAGATTTTCAGAGAAATTTAATTCGTGGAGTTGATCTTGTACTTTTGTTGATTTGATGCGATGTGGTTTAATCTCTAGAATTTGATTCTCTGATTCTCTCTCGATTGGATGTTTGTGCTTGATTTGGAGGAAGTGGAGCACGTGATGTTCTTGAAGTTGCAGTCTAGGAAGAAAGCTCGTATCTTCAAAGGAGCTTCAATCTTCGAGGATGGTCGAAAGACGTAGGAAGCTTCTAGCTCTTGGGAGAATTCTCTCTAGACCTTCTAAAGTCAAAATTTTTAAACCCTTACAAATGAGGAGAACTCTTCTATTTATAGAGTTATCTAGTGGGCTTTATGGTCTTGAGCCTGGTTGGTCCATGGACTAGACCCATGAGCTCAACCACATGGGTTTGGACCATATTAGTCTTTGGGCTCAATTAAGCTTTTTTTTTGGGCTCAATTGAACTTAGTCCAAGTAAATAATGTTTAATTGAATCAAATTAATTAACTTGATCCAACGTTAGGATGAAAACATGTGGTATTATCAGAATTGGCCAATTTGCGTTTTCAATTTTAATTTGGGACACATGTCAATTTCTTAATTAGTCCCAAATTCAATTATTTGTACTTTTCATCATTAATTTAGTAAATCATGTGGCAATTTGTGATTGGTCTAAAAATTTTCTATTCAACAATGCTCATTAAAGAATAATTTTTGAAAGATAGGCCCATCAACGAAATTCATTCCTTGATGGAAGCCCGTCAAGCAAACCAATTTGTTTTTCCACGATTTTTTATGGACAATTTCTGTCAAATAATATGGTATTTTTTATATATATTATCCATCAAGCAATGCTTTTCTTGATGATTTTTTACCGTCAACGAAACCCCAACCCAAAAAGTCATGTATTTGACCATTTTTGCATATGTGTCCACAAAATAAGGAATCTTTTCTTGACAGTCAGAACCGTCAAGATAACCATTGCATTAAGAAAAATATTTTTCTTGATGGTCTTTTGCCATGACCATCAAGAAATCAAAGTTTGTGTTCGTCAAGAAAAGTCAAATTTATAGTAGTGATGGTTTCAGTCTTATGTAAACTCTTTACCTAGGATCCTTCCACTTCCATGTCTCTACATGAACGATTCAGAATCACATTGTTTGTACTAACTAAAAAGTGGGTCACATCCATAGTGTCCTCAGAATAAGTTGCCCAACCTTATGTATAAATTGAGGAATCTAGACTAGTTTGAAATTGCTTTTACCCTGTGCTCACTTAAAAGAGAATTGGAAAGATTTCTGAGGATTTTTTAGATTAAAAACAAAAACCTTTGTTCAATGAGGATTATGAGAAAGTGCAAAGGAAACTCTTGGCCTTGAAATTTCTATCGTCTCTCTTGAAGAAGGTGGGCGAGACAAGTGGACCGATAGAAAGGAGTTTGATGTATGTTGACACCCGGATCAACAAAAAATCAACCAAGGGAACAATGATCGATTTCGGTGTAACTCATAATTTTATTTCTAAATAAGAAGCACGTCAGTTAGAATTGAAAGTAAAAAAAGACACCGGAAAAATGAAAGTTGTTAATTTCGAAGCATTGCCAATCCAGGGAATATCAAAGAACTCATCTCTTAAATTAGGCAAATGGAGAGGGGAGACATAATAGTTGAATCCTCGACCAAGCCTTATTGCACAATTTACAATCAAAGCTTTTCTATGCAATTGATAGTCTTCAATGCTTTCTGTAACAATGTTTTCAATGAATTTCTTTCTCTCTCACATTTTATAAAAATATTTTCCCAAGAATGTGAAGGAAGGCTACATTTTATCGTGAGTTTGTCCATGAATTTTGGATTTTGATAGGCTGACTTGTTGACTGAGTAGAACAAGTGTCGCACAATCTCCCATTCCATGTTTGAAAGTTTGTGATTGTGACAATGAAGAGCTAGTTAACTGCAACTGTGAGTGGTTTTTCTCACAAAATGTTTCCAAATTAAAAAGGATCTAAAAAATGTCTTTCTATTATGACCATGAATTTATATGATTTCCCTTATGCTTTTCAGTTCTTAAAATACATATGAGTTATAGACAAATAAGGTTATTTGTACACTAGAATGATGTGATGAGGAATGTGTGAGAATTATTAAAGGTGAAATGAGATAATATTTGTACCGTGTGTTGCCTCACACTTGTTGTGTGTTCTGGTGTGGGGAAGGGCACTATTAACAACAATAAAAAATTGTAGTAGATGAGATTTGAACCCAAAACCTCAAGGTTTTAAAGGGGGACATAGCCACTATACCAAACGTAGAATGCAATAAAGATTAAGCATTATTTAAGATATATTGTAATTTAATACTTTAAAATTAATATCAAAATACAAAAACTTGAAATGTGAGGAGGACACGTGCCCCCCTAGCCCCTTAATAGATCTGCCCCTTGATAAGATGCTCTGTTCTTGCAGTGTGATATGGAATAGAGGTCATATTCATGTTTTATGATTGTGAATAGGATGTCCTATTCAAGTTGGTTATCTTGAATAAGATGTCTCATGCTTTCTACGTGATTTGGTATGGTATGCCCTTGCTTGCTGTGTGATATGGCATTGGAAAACATGTTATGCTTAATGAAGTTGATGTGAATTGTTGAATGCATCGAGATTACTTCGTATGGCTGCAACTTAACAAAAGAGTGGTAAATGCTTGAGCTGATGAAAGAGTTATAAAGATGTAATTGGACATGCAAAATTATTCTGCAAGGTAGTGATGTGGTATGCGAAGGGCATACGATGCGAAAGAACTCATAGTGAAATAATTGAAAATACACGATTTTCCATACGAATCTTAAACTTTAGATGAAATGGAAGAATTGGAAATTGCTTAATGCCCCGAAATAAACATTTTTTTAAGAAAAAAAATGTAACGATTGACTCTCGTGTTATTCATATTGCATGAATTGACAAAATGCTTATGATGTGATAAGCCAAATTTGATTTATTTAAGGTATTCATAAAAGACCCTACTCACTAGACGTTTTCGTCTAACATTTCAAATGTTTATTTTATTATCCTCCTCCAGATAGCAAATGACATCTAGCGTGAAACTTGCAGCCTTGATTGCTCACTATGCTCCTTGATCACATCGTTTTGGTAGTGACCATTGTAGCATGTAGTAGTTAAGTGAGGAAGTCCATGTATTGTTTTGATTTGGGGCTAATGGTCTGTATTAAAGATTGTCAATGGTTCTAAAAGTACTTGTAATTGAAGTATCAATGAAAATCTTGAAATTCAACAAAGTCTCATATTCTGTGTTAAATTTCCTTACAATTGTTTTAATTCCACTCACTAGGCGTTCGACGCGTTACTTTGCAAAGGGTATCACGTAGAATGCCTATGCAATTTCGTATTTATTCTGTCGCATAGAGTGAATTAGAGCAAGGTGTGACAGATAGCATCCTTCAACCCTCTGACACTTGGAACCCATAGTTTGCCTTGCTTAACTATGACTCCATTTGACCTTAACTAAACCTCAGCCTCTTGGCCCCTTTGGACTTGCCAAGCCTTTTCTGAAGTTGACTGTCTTTAAGTGTCTTCTCACAATCTCAATCACTAGAGAAGATCTAACTTGAACTTGAGCTAACAAGCTCCCTGAATCCTCTGCAGACACAACTGCCTTGGAAATCTTTAGCTCTGTCGACAAAGTTACTCGAATGCCACACAAGGCACTCTTTGAAAGTCCAACTTCCTACTTAAGGCATCTATCATTACATTAGCCTTGCCTGGGTGGTATTCTATGGTGTAGTCAGAATCCTTGATCAGCTCTAGCTATCTTCTCTGCCTCAAGTTCAACTCATTCTAATGAAAGATGATTTATCTCAAACTCTTAGGGTCTGTGAAAATATAACACTTCTCACGAAACACATAGTGTCTCCATGACGAAGCTAAAAATGTATATGATAAATGATACAATCTGATAGGTCGATTTATGATGTTAATGGAACAAAATTAAGTCCTTAGAGACAAGATTAAATCTAAAGTTGCAAATTCAAAGAATTTGTAGTAAGGGAGGTGCTTACCGTTTTAGCTTTAACCAAAAGAATTTATAGAATTTCCCTCATTTTTGTTTTGTTTATCACAATGTGGAAGTAAAAGGCTGAACCTTCGGGAATCTGAGAAAGTAGAAATTCAAATTAAAATCTAAAAAATAAATATCAAGAAGGTGGTTAGAAGATAAAAGAAAGCATTAAAAATAATTTGTGCAAGAATGTAAACCGAGTTTTTGGAGGCAAAAAACAAGAAGAATATTAGAGAGGCAAATTTCATTCAATTCTTACTCCAAATCTAAAAAGACAAAGAATTAACTGTGAGACTCGTTTTTAATTCTAGTATAGGAAGTAAAATTTTGACTAAAACTACTATAGGAATTGGCCTTTGAATATATGCGCAAAAAGGATTAAGCGATAAAATCTTTTATTGTTAGAATAAGTTTTGCGATTAAGAAGTTAATCTGTGAGGTAGTTTTGAGAAAAAAAGGGTTTGCAGTAAAATCTATAAGTCTAAACGCTCTCAAAAGATAGTCCGTAAGTTTTAAAACGATTAGGGATTTAGGCAGTCTTCGCGATAAGAACCAAGAGTTTCGCGATGAAGAAGTCTGCGAGGAAGCCTTGAAGTTTAAATTCACAATAAGTATTTTAAGCGAGTAAAAGTTGGTTAGTTCGAGAAGAAGGTTTCTTGTAAACATATATAACTACGCGATAAGGTTATTCGCGAAAATTGTTGTGGTTAAAGTTATTTGCGATATGGGGTTAAGCAAGAAGTAAGGTCTAGCTAAGAAAATGTCAAATCTGATTCGACAGGGGTTAATGTGTTAGATTAAGAAAATGTTTCTTCCCTCTCCACAAGTACAAAAGGAAGAGGAGAATTTTGGTTAAAGTGTGGTAAGTGGTTTTCTTCTCAAGTGTTTTGTGGTTTCGCTTTACTATTTTCAAAGATGATTTCAAATGAGAGTTTCAAAAAGAGATTTCAATGAGAAGTTTGTGTTATAGCATTATAAAAATCATGTTAAAGCTTGATTTGATGATTCCTTGAGATGATGCTAACTTTTATGTGCACATAAAGAGTCAAGGCCGTCATGGGGTGTACGGAGCACATGGTGATAAGAAGTTGGTTTATGCGTTGAAAAGAGCGTATAAAGCTTTGCTGCCTGAGCAACAAGGACAAACCTGTATGTTTTCGGATGTTGTTGATACAGTAGTCAAATGTAAGGTAATGAGACCAAGTGTAGAGAACGATTCAGGATCCTTAGTGAAAGAAATGAATGTTAACTAATATGTGTTTATGTGAAATTGTTATGTTATGAATATATTAAGCATAAAGAAATGTTTATGCGAGATGAATTATTTGATGTTATTTATGCGAAATGATGTTTATGAAAAGGTATTGAGAAAATGATTTCATAAAACCTCAGTGTTTTAGACATTCTTTCAAAATTCATCTTTCAGGATCAGGCGTTTAAGCTAAGTAGAGAAGGTTGAAAGGTTTGCGGCGAGATGACTCCAAACGTTTTGAAAATAAGCATTGGTTGTTTGGTCAAAGTGATGTAATTATGTATCAAACCTATGTTATTAATAAACGTTTTGGTAGGTATTTATTATAATATTTTGTTATAAGAAAATTTCAAAGTTGTAACAAACTCACATCTTATTCCTACTACTTCGGCATTAATCATTAACTCTTAATCAAGTCACCTCTATAAATCAAACCTTCCTTGATTTTCGTTTGTTGATTTGACTAATATCCAAGAATTGGGAGTAATTTATATTCATTCTAAATTGAAGGAACAATCAAGACATCAAACAAGACTTGCTTTGTAGTTGAAATCTAAATCATTGACATCACAATCTATTACAGACAATTCAACCAAAGGAAATTCATTGTAAAATTCATCTTTTATTTCCATTAAGAAACTATCTTGCCTACTTAGAATTAATCTTAAATGAACTCAATTTTATTGGTCATGACCATGTAGAAATGATGAATTAAATTCAATTTTTCTTGAAAATCAAGGAGACTCTAGCGAACAACATTCAACTCAAGATTTAATTTTCAAACAAAAAGTCAATGTCTTTTCACATCGAAACACCTTGCATGTTCATACATTCAAGAAACAAAGAACTAATTTTGCAAACAAAAATTTACATAATCAAAATCCTGTTTTCTCGAAGAAAATTAAAGAACTAAAGCATACTAGATTTGATAACAATTGGAAATTTCTAAAAAGAAACAAACCCCATGAGCCCTTACATCAATGAAGGTTTTACTCTCCTTGATGAAAATTTTGCTCGAATTGAAGAATTGCATAATGAAATTGCAAAAATGGAGAGAATTTTATTGAGAGAAAATTGGAACTGAGGCTTCTTTTACAAGTAATGAAGTGATGAAATTGTGAATTGAGGAAGAATAAGGGAGAAATTGGGGTATTTATAGGAAAAAATAAAAATAAATGTTCGGAAGATTCGAAATAACAACCTGAAGGACGCGCTTAAATGGACGGAAAAACGGTGAATTTCGGAAAGTTGGCATATATTTACAACTTCGCCACTCGGAATTATGTAAAAAAAAATTATTCTACAGCTAAGAGATTCGAAGCCAGGATGTCCGAGGCGCGCGCATGCTCAATTCTTAATTTAATTTGCGTCTGCTGAGTTACACAACGCTTGACCTTGGAGTGGCGCGCGTGGTTCTGACGTCGATACGTGTCAAGGACTTTCAACTTATTTACGAAAATGCTATCCGATTAACTGTTGAAGAATTTATTTGCGTCCTTGGAGATTTGAACGTGCGATCAGGGGGTCGAAATTATTACCCTTTTTTCAACACACAAACACAGTATCTTCTCTCGGCCACTTCTCAACCAAACCCCCAAATCCCAAATTATTATATTCCCTAAAAGAAACTTGACTCCCACAGACCCAACCCATTTGCCATCACCACCCTTTTTACTCATTCCAATCACTTACTGAAACACCCACCATTGTTTGTCTCTCAGATCTGAGCTTTTTTTCTTTCCCACACAAGGGAAAAACTGAAACATTTCTGGGTTTCAACCAACTATGGATGAGAAGCTGATTCAGCGGTTGGAATCGGCTGTAGCTCGGCTTGAGGCCTTGTCTACTGGATTCCGCCCCGGTGGTGCACCGGAGAGTGGCGAGGATGTGGTGACTGACCCCTCTATTCTTGCTTTTGATGATCTGATGGGGCAGTACTTTTCAAGGGTTTTAAGTGCTGCGGAGAAGATTGGAGGGCAGGTTCTTGAGGCAACTAAGATTTTGAAAGAGGCCTTTTCTGTTCAGAGGGAGCTTCTCGTTAAGGTCAAGCAAACTCAGGTTGGTGAGAAACTTTTGTTTTTCTCTTCAAGTAATGTAAAGCTGAGCATTCTTGATTCAAGGGGCCAATTTAATTTTCTTCTCAAGTTGCTTCCTAATTACTGTTTTGTTCATGTGAGATTGGCTGTAGGCTGTGTTTTATTAATCGGGGGATTGGTATTGTCGATTTAGTGATCAGTGGGACTGGCGGTGAGAATCTTGGATGATTGGTTAGGAAACGATACTGACATGTGTTGAGAATGGTTTGTGGAAGGGAATGTTTTTGGTGTGCTGAATTAGAAATATTAGCTGTCTAACTGTCAACTTATCTGTAAACCTTGCATTCTATTTTTAATTTTAGCTATCTGAAGTTTTGTTGGACTATTATTGTGTAGTTTTGTCTTGCTGCTTTATCTGAAATTTCATTGGTCTTCATGAATGCTATCCCTATTTGTTCTAGAAACAAAAAAGAGATAGA
>JBBPDI010000004.1:4231057-4244464 GCA_037974545.1 Cucumis variabilis
TATCTTATACATTTATATTAATATAATTAATTAAATCATATTTAATTAATATTTCATTCAAATCTTATTTGAACGAATATCTCTGTAATATCTTATAGATTTAATTAATTCAAATTTAATTAAATAAAACTGAACTATTAATAAGCTAAGAACTAACAATAATAATTTGGTGAAGTACATTAGAGCTCCCAAACACTTGTATCAGCTGAAAAACCATAAAAAATCCACTAAACCGGCCTGAGACCCAACATTTAGGCTTGCATCGACCCAAACCAACAATAGGCGTGCGGGTCATAGTGAACTGGGTCAAATCGAGTCGAGCGACAGACGAGTGGAGGTAGACCAGGTCATCAAATGGATGCGTGAGGCGAGCCTGGTTAGACGCGATTTGGAGCAGGCAAGATGTGTGGGCACGCGACATAACACCATATGGAAACTTCTGTATGTGTACGAGGGACGGGTTGTGAGCGGGTCGGTCGACTGGGTCGCAGGTCGGTGTTTTGGGTTTGTGGCCTGAAATTCAGGTATGTCTTTCTTTTCTCAATTTTTTTGCTTTTCTCTTACTCGATTGATGAAATTACATCCGAATTTCAACTCTAATGACTCAAAAAAAAAAAAAATTCAGACCCTTTGCAATAATAAATTAAGCCACAAACCGAGCTAATAAAAATAATTATTACAAACAACAAGCTTAATTTAGTTTGCCAAAACCATAGTATATCCATTTTAGTTGATCACACAATTTATCTAATAAATTGACAAACTCACCATATGCAATGGAGTAAAATTAAGCATGCTCTGATACCACATGATGGAAACGACGACATGCATAGCGGAATAAGGATCAAACTTTACTCTAATTGCAACTAAATAAAATTTAGTAATCAATATGCATAATAACCCTAATATAAATAAAGATAGGGTTTAGGGTCTAGGGTTTATAAAGATACTCACCGTTAATGCTTTTTTCTTCTTGTAATTTCCTCATAAACTCTTTAAGATCTCCTCACGATCTCAAAGTCAGGAGTATCACTAGAATTGACTTGTTATTCTTCATACTTGGAATTGAGTTGTGAGACTCAAAATGGTGGAGAAAAAATAGAGAGAGATGGTACTATTTTTTTAGAGGAACCTAACTATTAGATCTTTTTTTTTTAGAGTAAAAGAAGTTCTTGGAATAATTTTTGTAATTCACAATTACAAAACTAATTCTTACACTTTTCAAAACTAAGAGTAATTTCATCTTTGCAATAAACTACATTACAAGCAAACTACATGCAAGAACTTCCTTACCTCACCACTTGGCATTCTTAGTGGGATAGGTGGCTTACATGCAATAAGCCACTTGCATATCATATGTAAGTGATAAGCTTGCCAACTTTCAACAAGTGTTATTATTTAAACTAGTCTAAGGACAATATGGTAATTTAACATTTAAATCAAATTCAAAGTTTGACTTTTCAAGTCTAAAGTCAACATTTTAACTTTTCACCATTTTGTTCGTCTTGACTAATTTTGACCTTTCAAGCATGAATCCGCATTCATTTATTTGTAACTCAAATCACATTTGAATAAAAAGTCGGTTAAAGTTTGACTTTTTAAAGTAAAAAAATCATTATTTTGACTTTTTAAAGTAAAAAATCAATATTTTGACTTTTCACAACTTCGACCATTTTCATCAATTCCAAGCTATCGAATATGAATTCATATTCATATTTTTAATATTTAAATCATATTTAAACATGAAGCTCTATCTTAAGCTTATAACCGACGACTATATCACATATATTTATCAGTTTCTCTCTCTTTACCTAATTGTTCCATCATAATGTTCTAAGTTGTTTTCTTGTGAGCTAGCAGGAGAACCTAATGAACCTATAGATCATGGGCTTTAACGATCTAAGATTAACTGGCTAAACTCTTTTAGATCGAGTTAATCAACCTTTGTTAACTTACGGGTCATCCACTAAAGTTCCGTAGTTGCACTCCTCTCACTATAAGATATATTTGTGTCCATGTGATATAACCGTGACAAGAAAGTTAATCCTTCACAAGTTGTTCGTAAACTCAACCAGGTCAAAGTATCGTTTTATCCTCGAGACTACATCTTGATCTTTAAGTTCCACTGATCCACTATTGAACAATTGGTTTAAGGTTCAACGTTTAAACCGAATCCCTTTAGGACCAATGAGTTGGTCGGGCCCCTTGTTCAAGTCTTGGGTTCAGTCTTTAAGAAAACAACCTATCTACTATCCCTAAAACAGGTAGGAGAGAATTCCATGTTGCACCCTATGTCCCTAGCTATCCACCCGGTCTTACCCCTAAAATGAGAGGCTTATTGAGCCAATGCCATTGAGTTGCCTTCACATATGCAGATCTAAGGATAATTTCGTGTGAACAGAAGTTCATAGTTAGCTCAGGATTAAGATTAAGTTACATTGGGATATCTATAAACGAAATAGTCAGTTTTATTAAAGTCAACAATGCTATAACCTAAAAGTAACTATTTCATGGTTCTAGTCTTATGTTAAACTTTTACATAGGATACCCCTAATTCCATATCTCTATATGAACAATTCAGAATCACATCTTTTGTACCAACTCAAAACGGGTCACATCCATAATGTTCTTAGAATAAGCTATCTAACCTTATTCGTATACTATAGACTATTTAAGCTATATACTCGAACTTGATCCACGTTTATATCTCTACATAAAGTTCAAGTTTTCTCAATAATAGCCTCGAGTGCTTAGTTTATTTGCTTTAAGATTATAGTATCAATAACAAATTATTGAATCGAATATGATTATAAACCATGAGTTTTTTAGGACATAAATTCCAACATTGTGCATTATGTCTTCTGTTAACTTTCATGATTACGTTTGTACCAACATGGGTGTTTCTTGGGATCACCACCTTTTATAGATTTATGATTGTGTGCATTCGATGAGACCACTAGTCAAATCATGAACATGATTATGCGTGGTTCAACGGGATAACTTACAACTTGCATCATAAGTGTTCCTTCAGGTTCACCGACAGATAAGAGTATTCCTACGGGTTCACTAGATTGCGTGTGTTCGAAAGCACGCGATAGTTTTGGGTACCTCCTCACTGGACCCTGATGGGAAGTTAATAGTGTTGGGACTTATGTTCTAAAGCTTGTAGATTGTAAATATAATCCAATGACCGTTTTTAATAAAGTGTTATTATTGTAATGATTGTTATTGATTATATTATTAGAACTAGTTAGGTTTCTATTTCGTTTGGATAACCTAGCTAACTTAGTCTTAATCCTGAGTGTATTATGACTCATGTTCGCGAGAGATTGTCCTTTGATTTGTACGGGTGAGAGTGGCCAAATTGCCGACTCAATAAGCTTATTATTTTGGGGACAAAACCGAGTGGAGAGCTAGGAACATAATTACACAAGATGAAATTCACTTCTTCCCTACTTTAGGGTAAGTAGATGAATGTTTCCTTAAATGGTATCTCCAGGACTTGAACAAAAAGTCATACCCTTTCTATGGGACGAGAAAGGTTTCTGTTTATTGGTAGAACCATAGATAGGTTGTTCATTAGAGGAGAACTAAGGATTAGAGGTAATCCAGGAGAAAGCGGTAATTTTACCCAGCTTGTGTTATGAACACTCGTGAAGTAAAAAGAGATAAATACGCAGAAGAGAATAGTTGTTCCAAAAAACTAATGATTTTGCTTTTCTGCAAAATAGTTTCTTTAAAACTTTTTCCATCCCAATTGGTTCCTACAAACTAATCTCATCCTAGAGGATAGGAAGGTCTCCGACGGGTGGTGTTCCAATTTGGAGATTTACTTTGTAAATTCAGAGACATAACATAAGTTAGTTTTTCTTTCTCTAATCTATAATTAGAAAGCATGCTTAGCCTTTAAGTCTTAATAAGAAAACTAGTTTCTTAATTATTTTTGCCAATGTACTGGTATTTTGGGATTCTCAATTTAAACTGAGGAATGATTCTATAAAATCTTTCACTTCCATAGGGCTTTTATCCCTTAAAATAGACACTTTGAGAGACTAGTAGTGGGTCCCTTATTGGGTATATTTTATATACTCACTCTTTGAGATGTTTACTATTTTAGGCAAAGGTAAAGGATCTGAAAAGTTGACGAGCGATAGGAAGGATCCATGACATGCCATATGGAGACACAGTTATGCTTCTGCGTCCATTTATAAGTTTTTTCAGTATAATAAAATTTTAGATATTTTATTTAAGATTTTGGCTAATTTAGTTATTTTTTGTTTTCTTTAAATTGTTAGAACCCACATGTCACATTTTCAAATTATTGTTATTTGTTTTGTCAATTTATATCTTTTGAACATTTAATTGACATTAATTTTATAAAAAATTTAGTTTCTCTTTCAAGAAAGTGTCATTCGATATTTATCTTTTGAGTAATGATCTCAGCTTAGTATAAAAAGTTGAGTCGTTACAATTAACACATAAAAAAAAGTTTTTTTTTTTTGTAAAAAGGTGTACACTTTTTCATGGGTCAAAAATATCAATTTAACTCTTTAGGGTTACTTCAGGAATGGTTGGGTTATGTGATCCGACATGCGTTTGAAGAGTTATCATAACCCTAGTTTTACCCCAACCTCCCCCTCCACTCAACGTGGCAACCTCCCTTAATTTTATTTTTTTTAAATTACTAATGTACCTTTTTTCTTCCTCTTGCATAAGGTTAAGATTTTTTGGACATTCCCATCGTCCGTGATCTTTTCAAATAAATACTATTTTAATTCATTTTTTTCTTATTTATAATTTCTATATTTATAAGTTTTGTTAATTTTAATCCTTTTATTTTAAAAACACGGCTCGTTTTTAAGTTATAAATTTAGTACAATTACATTATTAAAATTTTCATTTCTTTACTCTTGAATTAGGTAATTTATTGTCATTACACAATTAAAATTTTAATTTAATTACCATCAACTCTATGTTAGAATTCATATCAATATATTTGTGAAATTGAAATTTTGATATCAATCTCAACCTCATTGTGTTTTGTTAATTAGCTTAAATATCTAAGGAACGTCAATTCAATAAAAAATGGTAATTTTTTTTTGAAAAGGTAATATTATTATACAACAACAAGGAGGATCTCACAGCCAGAGGTCAAGGCACAAGAGCGGAGAACGCTCACAAAAACAGAATGAAAACAGAAAACAAAAAGAAAGAACAACGACCAAAGCAACAAAATTAAGAACAACAAAAACACAAAAAGGCAAAACAACACTAAAATGAAGAAAGAAACCAAATAGTAGGAATAACAACTCCGCAACCCCGAGACAAGCAAAGAAAGGGAAGACGAAAGAAGAACAAGCTAAATATGATCATGAGCATTATCAAACCAAGAAGCAGAACTAGCACATATATAAGAACGGATGAGGTCGAACAGAACCATAGGCTCACGTGCCTGACCATCATGGAGACGATGATTACGCTCCTTCCAGACAAAGTAAATCGTAGCACACCAGAGAACACGCCACAACTTCTTCCTCAGTCCTTTCCAATACTCCAATGACAAATCCATGACAATTTAACTCTCCAATACCCAATTATGTGAGAGGAAGCCATAACGTGAAGGACCCTAGACAAAATTTCACACCCAAAAGGATACGAAAAAACAAATGATCACGAGACTCATAATTTCCCTCACAAAAATGCAAGACAAAGGAACTGACTTGTCCCACTGACTTAACCTATCCCTAGTATCCAATCTCTCTAATGGCCAACCAAGCGCAAAGGAATGCTTGGGTGATGGAAACCCAACGAACGAACCTTAACACTATGAGGACGAATAGTATCTCACACGCTAGCAATCGAAAAAGCATCATGACCACTAGGAACCACAACCCACCAATCTTCAACACTAGAACACGGACTAACACCCTGAACCCCATCTCAAAGATCAATGAAATCCATAGAAATCTGTGGCCACCTTCAATCCCCTTTCGGAGCAATAAACTCAGACAATCTAACCTCTCGTCGACTTGCCGCATCATAAATCATCCTCTCACCAACCTGTTGAAGGATAGGACTGCCCTGTAACCACGGATCCAACCACACTTTACAACACCTACCACTACCCACTTTCATCCTAACATGCTTTTTCAGTTTATCGCGCTTACACAAGATAGCCCAAAGACACCAAGATCGACCAACTCCAGAATCGATTGCCTACAACGACCTCCCCTTAAGAATATAAGCCTCCACCCAAGCAACCCATAGAGAACCCGAATGCACCAACATCAACTAAAGAATCTTCATCGTTCTCACAATATTCCAAGAAGGCCCATCACGAATAGCAAACCCATGCTCTTCAAACGGAAGACACACCTCAGCCTACGGCACCTTTGTGCCACCTCTACCTTCCTCCTTACCTCTCCAAAGATAAGACCTCAGGATTTTATCAACTTCATAATGCACACTTGCAGGCAATACAAACACACTAGCCCAGTAAACCTGAAAAACTACGTAACAAGAAACAAGCTAAAGTCTACTAGCAAACAATAAAACTCTAGCAGACTAAGAACGAATTCGACTAGTAATCCATTGAATAAGACAAGCACAATCAGATGCCTGTACAACCCAAAAAGTAAAGGAAGCCTAAGATAACGAAATGGGAGTGCCCAAGGACGAAACCCAAACATGCAGTTAAACGAGAAGCTTTCTCACTATTAACCCCAACAACAAAAATAGAAAATTTTCCAAGATTAGCAAACAATCCCGAGAGCTCACCAAACTTTCAAAGAGTCTCGTTGATAAAACTTAGAGAGGTCTCATCAAATGGACGAAATATCATAAGATCATCCGCAAAGGTCAGATGAGTTAAACTAACCTTCTCACATTGTTGGTGAAATTGGAAACTCTAAGGAGGCCGATTCAACATACAAGAGAGAACCTCCATAACCATTACAAATAGGAAAGGAGATAAATGATCACCCTACTGCAAACCTTTCCTCCCATGAAAGAACTCCTCCAAAGAGCCATTAATCATAATGGACAATATCGGGGAAGTAACACAAGCTCTAAGCCAACTCAGAACCTCAAGGGGATGCCAATAGCCATCAACAAGCTGAAAAGAAAGTCCCAGTTAACAGAGTCATAAGCTTTTTGAAGATCAACTTTCAAAGTACACAGAGGCTTACCAAGTTAGTATGATAACCTCTAATCAGCTCCTGGCAAAGAAGAATATTATCAGTAATACTCCTCCCAGAAATAAAGGCAGACTGATTACCACTGACAAAAGAAGGAAGCCATACACAAAGCCTATTTGTCAAAAGCTTAGAAATACATTTGTACATCACATTACAACAAGAAATAGGTCTGTAATCCTCCATAAGTTTAGCCCCACAACGTTTTGAAATGAGAGTAATGGCAGTAGAATTCACTCCATGTGGAAGATAACAAGTCTCAAAGAAATGCAAGACAACATCAAAGAAATCCTCCCCAACCATACACCAAGCACCTTTGAAGAAACCCACATAAAACCCATTAGGATCAGGAGCCTTACCACTATCCATAGAAAATAATACTTTCCTAGCCTTCTCATGCCCAATAGAAGCCTGTAAAGCTTGACAACACTCCTCAGACCACCTAAATTGAACAATATCCTCAATCCAAGGAGACAACTCTCTATAACAAATATTCAGAGAACCCAAATTGTTACAAAAATAATTGACTGCCACCTAAGCCACCCCTTCGTGAGTAGTCACCCTGGACCCTTCGAATCAACCACGAAAAGCATAGAATTACAACTCAAACGAGAACGAATAGATCGATGGAAAAAAATAATTTTTGATCACCTAACTTCAACCATCGAATTGTGAACTTTTGACGCAAAGAGGCTTCCTTCAGTCTATCAGCCGTCCAAAAAGCCTCAATGGAAAATCTTGCTTGATGACTCAAAATGTCAGATATAGGATTTCGTTCAATCTCTCTCTAAGCTTTATTCATAGTCTCTTTAGCAATACAAACCTCCTTACTAAGGCTTTGAATGTGCTTACCAAACTGTCCCCTGCATGGCGAACCCAAACCGAAGATACAACATCAATAAATGAAGCTTCTTCAACCCAATGATTGAAAAAATGAAAAGAAATCACCCTTTGTCTCTGCTGCACTTTGGGATAGAATAAGATAGGGGAGTGACCAGAAATGCCCCAGGGTAAAACACTAACTCTCATACTAGGCCATGTTACAAGTCCATCATCATTTACCAAAATATGGTCAAGTCGTCTCATCAAACTAGACCCATGAACCTTACTAGTCTAGGTGAACCGGTTACCTTATACCGTAGGTTAACCAAGACCAGTCACTCGAATAGCCATATCGAACTCCTCCATATCTCTTGGTCTAGGAGACCCACCAAAAGCTTCAGAATGAAGTCTAACAGCATTAAAGTTTTCCATGACAACACCCGGGCCCATCCATCCATAAGAGATTTCACCCAAATGATGCCACAGTTAACGTATCTCAATATTATTATTAGAGGAATAAACACAAAGCACCTCCACACAATCCCCAGAGAGCAGGTGGCTAGTTAACAAACCAGAAACAAACTGATCTTCCACCTCATGTAGAGTAAAAACGAAGCTACTCTGCTTCCACATTACCCAAATACGGCCACCTCTGTTAGCTACAAGTATAACCCCCACGAATCACCATACCTACTGAAAATCGAACCAAAACTTTCTTCCAAATTCTAGTTTCTAGAAGACAACAAAAACCCATAAAAGACACGCCCAAAAAATCAGACATTGCTTTACACTTTACGGGGCTATTTAAGACCCTACACATTCCACGAACACCAACTAATTATAAGAAGTAATGAGAGCCTTCACTCCCGCAGGATTATCATCGGGTCCTATACCTTTGAAAACCATGGTAGTATCGTCCACTTGTAAGGGGGAGGGGATCCATCCACTATGGATAAGGCCCACTTGTCTCCCTTGCCCAACTCCATAAGGCTGCCAACAAAGTTAGGCATAGTCACATCCACACATTTGCCTCTATCTCGGACAGAAACCAACTCCATTTTCTTTCGAGTGATAAAAGTAAATTCATCCCGATTACCCACCTCCTTTTCCTTAATAGGCTATCTCGTGGAACTATTAATCTCACCTTTCTCCAATTGTTTAAACGACTCCAACACCACCTCTCTACAAGACACATTTGTTAGATCCTCCTCTTTGTTAGAAACCACCTTTCTCACATCCTCCTCTCGAATAACCTTGTTGTCCATAGTCTTAGGACACTTACCACCAGAATGCCTAAACAACCGACACAAATAGCACTTTCAAGGCTTCCATTCATAATTCACAGTCACAACGAAATCCTCTTCCCTAAGATTAACTATAATTTCAACAAGCATAGGAGATTCCACATTTAATTCAACACATACTCGAGCATATGACAGTCCTCGTCATTCTTTAGTGGTTAGATCTAAAGACAAAGGTTTGCCTACAACACTGACAACAATAGCTGAACCTGATTTTGTCCACAATTCCATAGAATTCTACCAAATTTGATCAATACAGAAATAGGATAAAAAACCAAAAGATTAAGGGATAATACTTGGAGTCCATTTATGGAGAAGCATTGGTTTGCCACCAAGATTCCACGGTCTACGGGATAGGATCAACTCAACAGATTTTGGACGACTGAATTAGAAATAGATGAGATCGTTCTCAAGAATCGTAATTGTGGGCATTTCAATTTTACCTTATATTTTCTCAATAAGCCTATAAATAACAGAATAAGGCATTTTTGCATCAATCAGTTGCCCAACTATTGAATTTTCCCACACCTTAATTCCTTGGGCAATAACCTCCTTAAGAGCAACAACAATAATTTTATCAGCAACGGTTGCAGGAGTATAAGGCAGTGTGTGTTAACTTAGCAATAGGAGAAAAAAATTCTGAATGATCAACATTATAGTTTTGAGTAACACTTTTGCAACTAACCTTGCCTTATGTCTATCAAGTGTTTCATTTGCTTTGTATTTGAGAGTGAACACCTATTTGCATCCCACATGCTTGTGTCCCTTGAGTAAAGAACAAATCTCCCAAGTGTTATTTTTTTTAAGACCTTTCATTTTTTCTATGACAAGATTCTTCCATTCAAGACACTCTAAAGCAATGTGAAATTTTTTTGGTATTGTGGTAGAGTCAAGGCTAGCAGTAAAAGCTCTAGATTCTTGTATGACACATAATTACATATAGAGTGCTTTTGTGCAGGACCTTGTACCTTTCCTTAGTGCAATAGGAAGATCAAGAGATGGATCATAACTACTACTATTTCAAGAATGGTTTGTCTTAGTTTCGTTTTCAGTATTTTCAACAACAACCTCATTCTCAATAATCCTGTCCTCTCTATCTATAATGGCCTCACTAATACTGCCCTGCTCACCCACATCTTTCAGAATAGTTGTCTCAGACTTGTCATTCTCACTCATTCTGTTGTTGCTATGTGAATTAATTGAATCAGTAATACCTTGATCTCTTATTGATTTAGAATCCTGGACTGGAGCTGATAGGAGCCTCAACTTCCTTTCTGAGATTCCTCTTATAGTAGGTTTTCCAAGGAACTTAATTTGTTGGTAGGATTGTATACTGTGAGGGCTAGGGTTAGGTAAAGTAACCACAATATGATAAGAAGACTCTAAGAGAAGCATATAGTTAGACGCTTCACTCACATTCTCCCCCTGAAGTAGGCTAATGGGAAAAAAAGGACGATCTTCAATAAAGGTGACATTCATGGTAACAAAATACTTTCGTGAGATGGATGGAAGCATTTATAACCTTGTTCATGAAAAGGATATCCAACAAACATGCAAGCCTGAGCCCTAGGATAAATTTAGTTTGGTTAGGACCATGGCTATGGTCAAAGACAGTGCAGTCGAACACTCAAAGGGGGAACATCAAGGATGAGACGAGTAGATTCTTTGAGGCAATTTAACGGTGTCTGGAAGTGAAGGACATGAGAAGGCAGGGGGAACATCAAGGATGAGATGAGTAGATTCTTTGAGGCAATTTAACGGTGTCTGGAAGTGAAGGACACGAGAAGGCATGAGTTGATAAGATGAGCGACAGTGAGAATGACATCACCCCAAAGATAGATAGGAAGGAAGAGAAGTGATAACATAAGGGAACAAGCAACTTACAAAAGATGACGATTTTTTGTTTGACAACCCCATTTTGTTAGGGGTGTAAGCACAATAAATTTGCTGAACAATTCCTTGATGGGGTTGTCGAATGCAAAAGAAATTGTTCACTGCTGAACGGCAGCACAGAAAATAAGAATTTTTTTTTCAGAAATCGTGCGCGTGAGGTACACGCGCGTTTCCCAAAACTTTTCCCTTTCGCGTTCAACGGGATTTTGGTAGTGGGTTCAATCCTTTCCGTTCTGATTTTGTTTTCATTTAACTGTAAAGTATGGGATCTATTTGAAACGGCCATCAAATTGAAATCAATTTGATTTCAAATCTTCTTCAGTTTAGCGTCATCCTCAGGGGGTTTGAGTGCAGGAGTCGCCGGTAAACTGAGGTTCTTTACGCCAAAATTATTTAGTGGATTGGGCTGGTGAAGGTCTTGGATCTGCAATCGGTGCAATTTCGATCAAATTGGTAGCGGTTTATGGGTCCTTGTGTGACGTTCTGGTAGAAATAAAATTGTTTATCTTCAGAATTTAATTTGGTTGGATGTGCTACGCTGAGATCGGTGAAATTCCAAGTGGTTTTCGACCAAATTGTTGTGGTTCTTATCACCGAAGGCTTCTCCGATCTGATATGGGATTGAAAACTCATGAAGACTATTTGAATAATTAAATTCACGAACGCCTCTCTACTGTTTCAATCCGAGGAATTCCTTCTATTTACGACGAGAAAATGGGAGATAGAAGGGGGATTTTCGTGTCTACTGTAACTGCTATGGGTGGGTTTCTTCTCCAAACACCTGATCTGCCGAAGATAGTCATGAATAGCTTGTGGGTTTTGGAAAATATGTTCCATCTCTTAAGCTTGAGCTGATGTCGACGACTGTAGGGGTAGCTCTCATTCCGGTGAAGTCTTGACGGTGAAGAAGAGGGCGTTGAAGAACCTGAAACGACTCCTTGATGTGGCGGCGCAAGAACGCAGGACGGCGGCAACCCTAATTTCAAATTCGTCACACTTGAACCGGTCTGAACATAGGGCTGAACCGGTCTATTAAACCACATATTAGGGTCTCGTGATTCTGGGCTCTCTAATGGGCCGGTGGGTGAGGATTAAAAGACAATGGGCCTGAAGATGAAATGAGAGAGGGGTCACGGGCTGGGCTTCATGGCATGCAATCTGTAGTAATTGGTAATCCCTATCCTCCAAATGGGCCTTCTGATGGGTCAAGAAATGTTGGGTGAGGCTATATTAAAAAATAAGAATAATAAGGAATATAACATTTACCGCCTATATGCAAAACCTCTTTTTCGTTTGAATTTTAGTAAATAGTATATTTTGCACGAGTGCAACTGTAATTATTTCGTGTTTACTTAGTAATTAATTTGGATTATAAATAGCATGAGCCTTTAATTATTTTTTACATTCTAAAGATATAACAAATTATATCATAACTTCTTCCTAATATCTAGTTACTCAACTAATTATATAACTCATTCTATTAATTTCAAAATAAATAAATTTAATTTGGATTTCAAAATAACATTTTAAATTATATCAAAATTATATATTATTTTTAAATTACGTTTCAAATTATATAAAAATTATTAATTTTTTTACTTGATTAACAAAAAAAATTATTATTTTTTGAAAAATATAACAAATTATATCATAACTTCTTCTTAATATCTAGGGATTCAACTAATTATATAACTCATTCTATTAATTTCAAAATAAATAAATTTAATTTTGGATTTCAAAATAACATTTCAAATTATATAAAAATTATTAATTCTTTTAAGTTGATTAACAAAAAAAAATTATTATTTTTTAAAATTGATTAACGTCCAATGAAAATTGTTTGAATTCTCAAAATAAAGTTTTAATCATAATCTTTAATTAGATTTCAAAATAACAAAAGATCATTAATTATTTTTTTAGATTAACAAAATTATTTTTTTTAAAATTGAATAATCTAACTTAATTAGATTATCTCAAAATAACAATAATTGTTTGAATATCAACATAATCCAATTATTAATTTGGGAAAATCTCAACATAACATTTAATCTTAACCTTTAATTAAAGTTCAAAATAACATTAAAGGCTTTTCAAATTAACAAAATTATTAATTATTTTTTTAAATTAACAAAAAGATATTATTTTTCAAAATTGGAGAATCTAACTTGTTTTCTATTTTATCTTAAAATAAGATTAAT
>JBBPDI010000004.1:4256382-4268723 GCA_037974545.1 Cucumis variabilis
TCTGATGGCCAAATTAGAAGATTACAAGTGATTCTTGCGCTCTCTCTATGGATATATTGATTGGCCAATGGCCACATTGCAATTCGGCCCACCCTTTTTCCCAACCTTCGTTACTCAACTCATAACTATTGGTTTAGCTCATAGAGTACATGTGTAATGTGATTTGGTAGGTTAGTTCGGTTTTCCATTCTTTAATTCTCTTTAATTATCTAATTTAACTTTTATTGCACTCAACATTTTTCAACTTTTTCACATTTTATATTTAAAGTTGTCTAATTAACAACCGATTTCAACTAAAAAGGAGTTTTATTTGATCTTTTAAACATTTTTTCAAAAATTTCTTGCACCCGTCATATGATAATGGAGTAGTGCAAAAGTCTAAAATCTTTGTTTTCCTCATTTGTCTCCACGTAACATTTCAAATAGATGTCTATTTTAGGATTTAATGTTTGAGACACACGTCTTTGTATTTAAGCACCTTTTAAAGATGTTAAAACAATATAAATGTAATTTATGTCAAATGGAACAATATTTATATATCAATTGTGTGTGTATGGATACAAGGTGTAATAATGGGAGAATAGTAAAATATTTCCAACTAATTAATTGAAAAAAAAAAACCATTAAGTAGAACACAAGTTAACAAATCGAGAATCTTTCTCCATCTCTTCTATTTAAGGATTTTTTCTCATACTCTTTCATTTGTATAAGTAATTTTCTATAGAGAAGGATGTCAATTTACCTTTTCACGTAAACGTAATTGTTTTGTTTTTCCATACCCTTCCATTCGTCTATATGGGAGAATAATGACTTTACTTATAAACAAGGAGTTTATAATTTTTTAATTGTGCTTTCTTCTCTAAGAAATGTTGTTTAAGATATTTGAAAAAAAATATTATTTTTATTATGTTGTTTAAGATATTATGTTGGTTGGGGTTGTTACTGTATGTATGTATGTATCTATATATACATTGGTTAATATTAATTAATAAATATTTATTAATAAAAGGATGAAGTTGGCTTCTTTTTTTTTTTTTTTTTGTTTATGCCATGTGACCTAAAAATATAATTAAGCTTGTGGCAGTGTGATGTTATTGTGTGTTTGTAAGTATTTTATGAAGTACTCAATTCACGTGGTGTTGAACACTTTAATTTGTGGCATTGTGAGTCACTTGGTTGAGAAGATTCACGCAAGTTAGAGGGAGCCTAACATTGAAGATTATTATGAGGAGTCTCTCACAAGAGGAGTCTGCACATTGAGACGCAAGGGTGAAGCATGAAGCATATGATCTAAGGGGAGTCTAGGATTGAATTCCTTGTTCACACACCAAGTGATTTAGGGGGAGCCTAAATGTTTATCTTGCAAAAGTCATATGATTCGAGATAGTTAATTCTTGATAAGTTATATATGTGTGATCCTCTTCAAGCTTTATAAAATGATTTTTTCAATCGGGCTAAACTCTAAAGGACCTATATGTAAATGTTGTTCATTGAATTGGGTTACCAACGACACCAACGTGTTGGTGTTCTATCTTGCATTTTCGTACGGTTACTTGAGCCATCAAGTAATTAATAGTGATTTACATTTTAGAGTATGTATTTGTTTCTAACCCAAGAAGTTTATGGTTACATAAAAAATAACAACAAAAAAAAATTGTAAAAGAAGATAAAGGGAGTGTACTGCTATTATATTTGAGAAGAAAGATATTTAGAGAGAGGTTGAGAGCATGGGGTGAGATAATAAAAAAAAAACAAATGGATTTAATTTTTTTCATTACATTCTAATAACTATTATATGTTTTAATGGACTCTTTTTAATTTTCTTTATATTAACAAAATTAATATAATAATTTTATAGATTTATTATCTTTTTTCTACTTTGTTTTTTTCTCTCGACAATAAATCTTTACACGAATGTTTAAATTAAAATTTTGTAAAAGGAACAAATAAATACTAAAAAGAATTAAAATTAAATATGAAGATTTTGGCATGGAACATGGAATGTTTTTTTCCTAATACTTTTTTAAAAAATAAACTCTAAACCATATTACAAACACATATGAGTGATTAGTAATTTAGTACTAAGAATAGAATAATACAATAAATGAGGATAAGGTAATTAAAAAAAGTAGTGGTTCACCATAGAGCTAAGGAAAGAAGTTGTGGATAATGTGGAGAGAGTTGTGAGGGATAGATAGATCAGAACAGAAAAGAAAAGTATTAGCAAAAACCCAAAGGCACACACAAGCTGATTAATTGAAAATGGCTGTTACCTCTACCTCTACCTCTATCAACATTTTCCCATTTCCCTCCTATCAAATTGTTAGAAGTAAAAGAAAATCATCACCCAACCACATTATTATTCCTTTCGCTGCACTCCCAACATCTAATTTGCTACCCAAAAGATGCCAGAAGTGTGGAGGTAAAGGGGCCATTGATTGTCCTGGATGTAAGGTTAATATCATCTTATAACTCAATTCTCTCTTTTACCTCTCCCTTCTCCATTTCCAGTCGTTGTTCAATCTGTGACTTCACATATATGCATATATATTCTAAGTTGTGCAAGTAATTAATTACAGTTATATTCCTTGATAAGAAAAGGAAAAGAATGTGAATGGTGGATAAAATAGAAAATATCGAACCTAGGCATTTAGGGCAAGGAGTAGAAATAATAAATTTCAAGAGATAAAATTTCAAGTAAAAAGTTAACAAGGTATAAAATGGATATTTGTTAGTAGTGCAACTCACAAATTTCTTAAACTAAACAAGAAAGTATTGGAGTTCACAACTTCACTCTCTGACTAGTTGAACCAAAATATTCCTTCTAAAATCGAGGAAGGTTACGTTTAATCTAAAAGGTTGAAATTGAAGGGAAATGAAATTGTGAACTCTCTCTAGAGTTTGTGAGCTCCAAAGTATTAAAGGTATCAATCTTATATTTTATTAAACTCGTATATTACACACTACAAACATCCTATATGACTTCAAACTCTTCATTTTTCTTTCCCCCAAACATTCCATAAGATGATCCACAAACTTCAAACTATCTCCTAAATATTTCAAAAACCTATATATAATTGAATACCACTAGCTCACATATGATGTATATGATTGATTTTAGGGAACGGGAAAGAATAAGAAAAATGGAAACATCTTCGAGCGTTGGAAGTAAGTAATCTCACACTAATGTTTCTTTTACTTTGAACATCAATAACTCAACACATCATTGATTTGATATTCTTAAATTGATTGGTTTAGATGTTTTGAGTGTCAAGGGTTTGGATTGAAGAGTTGTCCTCAGTGTGGAAAAGGAGGTCTCACTCCAGAACAAAGGGGAGAAAGATAAATGCATACAACACAACAACAGCTCTCCTAATAAACCCTTTAATTTGTATATCTATACATATACTTTAATTTGAATTTCCTATTTTTCCTAATGTAATAATCTATTAATATATATATCTCATAAGGTTTCTAATTCTTATTTTATTTTTGTATATTAAATGTGTTTGATTTTCTTTTTTTCATTTTGAATTGTGGCTATATTGAGAATATTTTATACTCAACTTATACCAATATTAATTAAGTATATATAGTTTAAACTAATTAAGAGGCTAAGCTTATTCAAATTATGTTAATGGGCTAAAATAATTAAATGAATGTCGTTCTATAACAAAATTACAAATATAACAAAGTTTTATCATATTATCATAAGAGTGTGTTTGGGGAAGGAAAAAAGTTATGAAAGAAAAGGATTATCATAATCCTAGTGTTATCATAATATGTGTTTGGGGTTAGGATTATTATACATTGATAGTGTTATGGTAATATATGTTTGGGGAGAAGAAATATGAATGGTGGTGTTATGATAGTATATGTTTGGGGAAGAATTATATAATAGTAGTGTTATGATAATATATGTTTGGAGGAAGGATTATTGTTGTAGTATTATGATAATATGCATTTGGGGGAAGGGTTATGATTGTAAGTGTTATTATAACACATGTTTGGGGGAAGGGTTATGAGTGTAGTATTATGATCAGATGAAGTAGGAATATGTAGGGTTATGAGAAGATGAAGTAGAAAAATTTGTAGGGTTATTTAACCATAATCCCTAATTTTGCAAACCCCTTGTTTGGGGCAAAAGCCTTTTCTTAATCCCATAAATCCTCACCCAAAACACACTCTAAGAGCTTGTTAGCAATAGAAATATATCGTTATTTTGCTATATTTGCAACATTTTTAAAATTTTGTTATACAGTATCCATTATAATTATCCACTAACTAATACGAAGGAGGTAAGGATGAAGATTTCAATCTTTAATATTTCATTAGAATAAATAAGTTTTAGACCATACTTTATTTAGACATACATAATTTTATACATTTACAAGTCTTAGCAATAATTTTTACATTGGAAAATATAGCCCAAAAAAGATGTTCAAATTTTTATATATGATATACTTTAAGGTTGGTGTATCATATCAAATTTAGTATTCACCAAATTTATATGTAATGCTTTGTACATTTTTCTTCTTATTATTATTTTCATATATTTAATTTGAAATATTTGTTTGTTTCAAATTATTGGTTTGATAGGAAATAAAAATCGTTCAAATCATCCTCATGGTAATCCTAATAAATTTAATACACCAATATATTACACTTGAGTGTAAATAAGTATTTTTCTTATTATATATTTTTTGGAAAGCATTTAATTTGAATCTACAAAAGCTTTCTTTAACCTTTTTTAAAATAATAATAATAATAATTTTAAAAAAAATGTTTTTAGTGTTCATAAACTAAATATAAAGGACTTTCTAAATTAAGTTGATTTGGTAAATATGACAAATAGTATCTTTTCCAAACTAAGTTTTGTAGATTTGTTTACTAACAAATTTGGTAGATTTTGCCAACCAACTAAATAAGATTAAAGTAACTTCAAAATATATCTTTTAACTGCTAAACTTCAATTTAATGTTTAATTTTACACACATTTAAATCCAACTATTTTAGAGTGATCTCAAAAATTACTAATTGATTTTTAACTATTTTAATATAATTATTTTTATTTAAACTCTTTTTCTTAAAAATTGTTTAAAATATATTTAAGAGTCTATTCTGAGTGGCTTCCAAACACTTAGTTTTTTTCAAAATAACTTATTTTTTAAATTGAACACTTGAAGATGTAATCGAAATACACTTAAAAATTTTATATGATTTGTTTGTCCATCTATTATCTTATTTTAATCCAAAGAGAATTGTTTTCTATTATCTATTATCTATTATCTATGTGATAGATCTCTAACATACATCCACATAGTTGCTCGTGATTGTGCGCTCTCCTATGCTTTTTTTTTTATAGTTCTCTATCTATGCTTTTTTTGAGTTTGGTATATTGTGATTTTAGGTCTTGCTTTGGACAAACCTTAAAAGTTAAAATCATAACAATATATATTGCTTATAGTATATAGTTAGGTCAAAACAATTTGTTAGTATTAAATTAACAAATATTTTAAATTGATTTTGAGTCTTGAAGTTAAATTTATCAAATACTAATCTACTTAGTGTGGGTTCTTTTCTAAAATTAATATGATTGACAAAAATTATTTTAAAAACTACAATAGTTTAAAACTTTCTTGATTCATGTGGAGTATTGTGATTTATGTCACTTCTAATTAGGTGAATAAGAAGCAAATGACTCCTTAGCTTCTAATCAAGAAAAAGTTTCTCAAACTCTCATATTTCTTTTTCCTTCAAAAATAATTCTTTAATAATGGGACGATACCAATGTAGAAACCTATTAATGTGGCAACATCTGTTGTTTAGATTTTAGGTTGGGTTTGGATTGATTTTTTTGTCGTCCATCATTATAGATGTATATATATGTATGTATAGTTAAATGATCTGTTAGTTACCGAATGTTGATTGATCTGTTAGTTAACGAATATTGATTAGTTTGGTCTAAAAGTGTTTAGTCAATTGTCTTGGATCGTTAGAGCTCATGTCTATGCTCATTATCTATAGTTCCATTAAGTTTCTCCGTTAGTTCTTAAAGAATTAACCTAAAACAGTATGTTGGATTAGTTCAAATAGTTTGTATTAGATGAGGAGAGAGAAATAGACAATCATAGATGATATAACTATTGATTATTTAGATAGAGTTTTATATTTAAATATTATTTAAAAATCAAATATATAATCGAAAGTTTAAAAATGATGGAAATAGTTAAAGTTAAAAAAAAAAAAAAAGAAGTAAGTTTACTCTTTTTTATTAGTATTAGTATTAGTATTAGTCTTAGTGTTATTATGAGTGAGAATTGAGTTGGGATTAATTTACTGCAACTCAAATTTTAATTTTTTTCTTATCTTATTTCATAATATTTTTTTATTTTTTATTATTATTTTTACAACCTATTCAATTTTATTTATTCAATAGTTTTACTTATTTTCTTATTTTTGTTGTTTAATACATTCAATGAGATATTTATTATTCATTCTTATTTTAATACGTACATTTTCTTTTGCAAATGACATTGTTGATTAATTACTTGGGATCTCAACAATTACTTGGGAGTTTGTTTTTCTTTAGAGTCTGAAATTATTTTAATACAAATTATAAAAAAAAATAATCTGAAATCTCTTAATTTCAATTAATATAGATATTAGTTGAGCAAGTTCTAAATAAAAATTGATTTCTAATATAATTTTATTAAAATTTAAATTTTTATTTACTTACTCCATGCATCTTTAACAGTGATTTGTTTATTATATTGTTTATATTAACTCTTAATTAAAATTTCTCAAAGTCTTAAAAAAAAAAAAGAAATTATTTTATTTTCTTTAGGTAATTTTGAAATTTTTCGTAAAACTCCTTTTTAAATCATTTAAAAAATGTTTCTTTAAAATTATAATTTTTATATCTCAAATGTTAAAAATCTAATCTTCTTAATCCATCTTTTTATTAATAACTTATGACACTGTTCGAGATTTGATCCCAAAAACGATTAATTAATTATATTCTTTTTAATAAAAATCTTTTTAATTTATTTTTTAGGTAATTTTGAAATTTATCCTAAAACTGTTTTTTTGAGTAATTTTGAATTTTTTCTTTAAAATTATAATATTTATATTTTTAAATGTTCAAAATTTAATCTATGATTTTACAAAGTTTTCTGATTTATCCTTTTTTTTTAATAACTTATACCATTTTTCTTATTTCTTTAATATTTGATCCAAAAAAAAGGAATTTAGTTTATGTTTTTTCTTTAAAAAATCATTTATTCAAAAAGAATCGTAAGATGGATTTTAGATTTTTAGAAATGGTAATAATTTTCCATTCTTTTGAATGCTCTCTTATCTTATCTCATGAGCAGTAAGACATTTTTAAATAAATTGTTTTTTGAAACAAATTTGATTTAAAT
The DNA here is from genome assembly GCA_037974545.1 of Cucumis variabilis. Lineage (NCBI taxonomy): Eukaryota > Viridiplantae > Streptophyta > Magnoliopsida > Cucurbitales > Cucurbitaceae > Cucumis > Cucumis variabilis. Next base: position 4,263,807 of record JBBPDI010000004.1, read on the forward strand.
ATTGATTACATTTCAAGATACAAAATTTAGCCGCTGATTTTATTGATTTTTTAAAATTGTTTCAATCACACCATATAAAAAAAAATTAAAAAAATGGTGACGCTTTATATATATATATATATTTCTTTTTATTTGGTCGAATGTGAGACGACAAAAATCTTATGAAATTAGAAAATGAGAAAGAATTTGTTGATTAAAAATCTACCAAAATGATGTTGAAATCTAATTACAAGTAAATAACTAAATTATAAAATATATTTGTGAAATATTAACTATAATTTCCTAAATCTTTCTATATTTTATTATAATTAAGGAAACATAGGAAAATAATACCTACTAGACATCTTCACTTGCAATTGTAGAAGCTTCAACCAAAGAAATTTTTTTAAAAAAAATGTAGAATAAATAATAATAATAATCCAATCATAACCATGACATTAAGTCCTTCATCTACTGCATAAATAATAAATATGTTACCTTATTTTTAAAATAAAAAAATTAACAAAAATTTTTTTCAAATATATTAGAGTAAATTAAAACACTTACAAAATCTTAGAAAATATTTATGGTATCTAATATAAAATTTTGTTATATATGTGTGTGTAAATATATCATTAGACAACATCTATTTGGGTAAGAGTTTGTTATATTTATAAATATATTAGTTTATTTTTCTTATATATTTGAAAACAACACTAGTTTAAAACCCTAGAATGTTCGCTAGATATTTTGATTTTATAAAATTTTTCTAAAAAGATCATAACGTCAACATTTTATTATCAATATTTTTATCGACATTTTCATAAAATTAGAACCTCAACGTTTTCATATTGATAATTTAAACTTTATGATTTTTAAAATCTAAATATACAAAGGTAAGGGGGTTTTTCCAAAATAGAACAAACCGACAAAATACTTCAAGAAATAACGGTGAGAATGACAAACTAAAAAGTAGCAAATCTCCAAAATATTAAAATTTATAGCAAAACCGTCTGTTGAAGACTTTTTTTACTTTTTTTAATCGATTATAATTTGTTTCTTACATATACATTGTATTTGTATAGTTCAAAATATAAGGCAGAATATTACATATACACTATATTTGTATAGTTTAAAATATAAGGCAGAATATCATGGGTTCATAGATACAGTATATTTGCAAACAAAAAATCTTAACTAAATATGATATTTTTAGGCTAGATAAAATTGCACTAACGTCCCCTAAATATATAGTTGTATATAATTTATTCCAGAATTTCAAATTTTTAGGATTTAAATCTATGAATTAACAATTTATTTCTCTAAATCATAATAAATATATGTTAATATCGATTTGAATTCAAATTTTTTTTCATACCGCTAAAATAATGTATAAGATAATTTCAACAATTTTTGTTTCATTATATTTCATAATAATTTATTATATAATACATGATACATATTTTTTTTATTTTTAAGAACAATTTGAAGTTAGTTTTTATAGCATCCACTAAAATCATCAATTTGAATTATTTTAAACGATCATATCCCTAAAATAAGAAAAACATAAATTCAACATTTTCGGATTATTTATAATATTCTAAAATATTTATAAAAAAAATTTAATTTAAATAACTTCAAATTACGTGTTGTTAATAACAATTTGAATTTAAAATTTTATCTCCTAAAATCGAGTTATTCGGTTGATATCCCTAAAATAATTGCAAACATAAATTCAACATTTTCGGATTATTTATATTTCAAATAATTTATTAAAATTTTGAATTTAAAATTTGAATTTAAATATCTCCAAAATACGAATTGTTAATAACAATTTGAAATTGGAATTTTATTAGTTTTGGTATTTTTTCATAACAACCATTTAGTTTGATATAGAAAAATATGTATAAGTCTTAAATGGTTTTGATAATCTCCAAATTTATTTATTTATTAACAAAAAAAATTAATAAATTCTATTTAGTCCAAAGTATTTAATTGAGCTCCTTAAAAATAGGTTTATAGTTAGTAAATAAATATATTATAAACCTACTTGAAAATATTTGTTTCGAAAATATAAGGAAAGTATAATTTGAATATATTTAATAAGTTCTATTTGTTTTATTGTTTTTTTTCTTCATTTAACAAAATCGATTTATTGGTTAAATTATTCAAGTTTGATTGCGTTGATTTTCTGTAGAGTTACAGTGTATTTGTACATATTGCATGACAATATTATTCTTTCCAGATTAGTTCCACAGTATTTGACAAATGTACAGCAGATGTTGCTCACATAATTTCATTGTAATTTATGCTTTTAAATAGTGTGATAAACTACCTATCCTATATAGGATCATATATTCAAATATTAATATTTATTTTCTCATATAATCTTATACTTTTTCAATCTAAAAAAATTAACATTAAGATAGATTTGTTACAAAATCAACAATAAGAACAATTTCCTAAAAAGTGTCATTGAATCATAATTACGGTTGTTTAACTAACCAAACTTTATAATAACCAATAGAATTAAGATTTTCCAAACATAATATATGTCGAATACGAATGATGTTATAAACAACAGATTTGGGACACACAAAAAGGTAAAAAATTTGGTCATCAAGATATAGTATCATTCTTCTATGTATAGGATAATGCATATATTTCAAATACAGTGTATTTGAATAGCTCAAAAAATGAGTCAGAATATTGGAAGTAGCACGAACACTGTGTATTTTGCAAACAACATTCAAATTTGATAAATCTGAACTAAATCTACTATTTTGTTGCTGGACAAGATTGCAGCAACCTCCCTTATAATAATGGCAAATATATATTAAAAATTTCAGCTTTGTTATATTTTAAACAATTTATTAAATAATACATAATATATATTTTTAATAAACAATTTGAATTTAAATTTTAGATATCTCCTAAAATAATGTCAAATATAAATTCTTCCCTACACAAGAATGAGAGATTTTCAAAAATAGCGAATTTTACAAAATATTTACAACCTATAGCAAATTCTAACGCTAATAGTCATTGATATGTTATAGTGATAGAAGTTTATCATTGATAGAATCCAAAAATTTGCTATAACTTGTAGATATTTTAATTTATTTTGCTATTTTTAAAAAGGTTCCTGTAAGAATTGTAATTATTTCTCAATGACATTTTTGCAATTATTTAAATTTTCTTCTTTTAGGTTTTATATGAGAAAAGAAAAGAAGGAGATTGAGAGAGAAGGGACAGCGGACGCAAGAGACAAACACAGAGAGAGAGTTTTTCTTGCAAACAAGAGAGAGGAGAAAAGTGTGGCCAACGAAGAGGAAGACGTCGGAGTTTTGACGTCAGTGGTGACAAGCTTTTTAAAGTAGCGTTTAATGACGTCCAACATTGGTTGTGAGTTTGCGGTGGATTCTGGCGTTCCAGTATTTGTTGGAGTCAGATTTAGTCGACTTTCACGGGTTTAGCCGTAGGCAGAAGGATATAAGTGTCGAGCAGCGTTTCCAACAAGTTTCATGGTGAGTTTCGACATGGGTACGATGTTTTTTTTCCAGTCTCCGGTTAGAGGAGCCGACAAGAGAAAAAATCTCTTGATTTGCGCCAAATGTATGAAAACTTTCAAGGATTTGAAGAGAAAGAAATTGGAAGCTCCAATTGTTTCTACCTGAACATTTAAATGCCTAAGCGCACACGATTTGAAAAAGATGTGAAACGATTGCAGAAATTATGTGAAGCTTTGATGATGATAGTTATTAATTGTGTGTTGGTAGTTTGATTTTTATTATAGAGTATTTTTGGTTTCTTACTAATTGTATTTAGGATTTTATCAATTCAAATAAAAATTTATTATTTTATGTCAAGTAAACTTTCTATTTTGCCCTATTCTTGTAAAAAATCCCTAAAATGCCCCAATTTGTCTATCCAATATCTCATGATTTAAACAACCAAATAGAAGTTTTAAAAAAATTATAAAAAAAATTATATTTGATACACGATCTTGAACTAGAAAAAAAAATATAAAAGAAAAATTACAGAAAAAAAAAACGATGAAAAAAAAAAGAATTGCAGAAGAGAGAAAAAAAATAATTAAAAGAAAGAATACCATTGAAAATTATGAAAAATAGAGAATGATAAAATATATATATAAATCATGACATTAATAAATTGAAAGAAAGATGAAAAAAATAAATTGAAAAATCTTTATAAATCAGAAATACTAAAAAATAATCGATCTTAATGGACTTTTCTTACCAATTTGTTCTTTTTATGAAAATTAACCCAAGAGTAACCACATGAAGTAAATAAAATAAAAAGGAAAAAGGGAACTTTTAGTCCAAAAAAGAGAAAAGAAAAACCCTTCAATAAATTTGGTAATGAAAGCCATTTCTTCAAATAAAACACTGTACCTTAATTTTACAATCTACATTATTTTGGGACCATTCTCCATCCAACTACAAAGTAATCTCAAAAATTACAAAGGAAAATTCCAATCACAAACCACTAAATACAATCTGATCCGTCAAACTTAAAACTCAGCTCGATTAGTTTAGATGTATAGATATATCATCCTTAATCAAGAGACCGAAGATTAACCCCACCAACCACTTAAGGTTAAACTTAATCAAAATGATGATAATGTTCATGGAACAGCATGAACTTGGGGAAAGCATAGAAATTTTACTTTTCCAGCCAAAGAAAACATCAAATAACTCTTATCAGAAAATGCATATACTCTCTTCTTTGTCTGTCTCAGGCTGAGAATTAAGCATTTACATTCCAAATACTACCATCAAAGCCTGATGATTGATATCACGGCTATGTACAATTTTGCGGATTTTTCAAAAGCTAAATAGGAAATAAAGAAAAACATGAACTTAAAAGGAGATTCTCTTTCAAAATATAAGCTCAGCCGAAGACAATATATTCCAA
>JBBPDI010000004.1:4393261-4422313 GCA_037974545.1 Cucumis variabilis
TTGCCTCCAAACGCTATACTCCATGATTGTGGCTTCATACCTTATTACCTTCATAGAAGGAGTTCTTTGTTGGAGGTCATACTCCATTAGGACTTCTCATAAATCAAAAATGAGTTTCAAAGCAATTACCTGAAAAAGTCTTAATTATTAACTTCTGAAAATTTAGGAGTTTTGTGCGTTAGATTATCTATATAAAAAAAAAATATATATCTTTTTAAAATACGTTTTCTTTTAAACACTTTCTTTAAAATAAATTTAAATTTTAAATACTTAATTAGATCTTTTTATAAAAATTTATATACATAATTTTGTTTAAAAACCTATTTTTTCAAAGGTTGGTTTTAAGTGTTTTCGTTAAATAATAGATTATTTTTCAATCTCATTTTTTTTAAAAAAATACGTTTTTAAAAGTTATCAAACACTTAAAAAAAATTTAAATGGTTGTTTTTTTTTAAAAAAAAATTAACCCTTCAAAAAGTAATACAAACACACCTAATAATTCTGATTACAAGATTCACACAATATTAATAATTGACTGTTAGTTTATGAAAATTTAGTAGTTTAATTAATTCTAACTATAACGTTCACACAACAGTGAGATTGAAAAAATCTTAAAAAAAAAGAGTATAAATTAATATAATTACAAAGTCTTGTATAGTTTAATTACAAAGTTTTTAATTAATTCTAATTATAGTTTAAATATGATTATAAGTATGGGGCTTTAATCAATACAACACACCTACAAAAATGAGATAGTATAAATTGATATTTGATTTTTAAAAAACTTAAAAATAAAACGGTTAGGAGAGAAATCAAACGTGTCAATTTTATATGAAGATATTTACTTTTAAGGCGGGAAGAAATAATGGCTACTAGTAGATATAAAATAAACATACATGAATGCCAACAATAGCTTAACTTCTGGACAGAAGATTCTGAGTTCAAATCCCCAACTTCATCATTTATTACAATACTTTTAAAAAAAAAACATAAATGATAAATGTTTAATTTAAAAAATAAATAAAATTGATAAACTATTTACACTTCACAGAACAAACAGTCTGTAAAATAAAATCATTAAAAGATCAAATTTATTACACTTGATTTTTATATGAAGTGTAAATATTTTGTCTAATTTTCTATGTTAAATTATTTTTATTTGAAAAATTTAAATAAAAGTAAGTTTTTTTTTAATTAAGTCAAACCATAGACTAATCGTTTAGATTTTGGTACACAATTGTGTAGTGAAAAAAGAAGAAAAAAGAAGAAGATGAGAGATGACGAAGAAGGAAGAAATTCTTGAAAAGGAGATGAAGAAATCACGAATACGAACAAGTGAGAATATTAAGGAGTAGTAATAATATGAAGAAGATATGCAGAAATTCAATACTCATCTCATGAAATTCAAAACCAATAAGGAAAATTTGGAATTTGTAAAAAACAATTGTGGCTTCATAGGTTTTCTTATTTTTATTTTTTTTATTATACGTGTTGTAAATATTTTCCCGTTCAGCTCTATATAAGTAAATTAACCTTATTTTGAAAGAACCCAAAAAAAATGTGAAATAGTTTATCACTGATAGTCACATTTAATTGGTAATAGACAAATTTATCTAATAGTTACATTTAATTGAAAAATTATTGTAAATAACAAAACCAATTAAAATATAACAAATTTTCAGATTCTATTAATGATAGATACTGATATAAAAGTTTATCAGTGTCTATTAATATCTATTGTTCATAGAATTTGAAAATTTACTATAATTTAGAATTTTTTTTTTCATTTTTGTTATATTCGAAAATGTCCTAATTTGATCATTAAAATAAAGATTTATTTTAATTCTATTTGGGAAATTATCATAAATAACAAACAAAAAATGAAACTATTTACAAAACATAGTAAAAAAAAACCTTAAATGACCTGTTCAAAGTTTGATGAATTTTACTGTATTTTGTAAATAGTTTCAATATGTTTCTTACAAGAAGGTGATTATAACATATGCTATCTTTGTAATAAAACGAAAAAGGTATGGAATGCTTCCACTTAAATGTGAACTCGATTAGTTTATGTGGTATTAGTTTAATGTGAGAATCTTTTTACCCTCCACTCTTGTATTTAAACATGTGTTATACACCCACCTTTCCACATAAGTATGTAATTGATTTTCTTATTCAGCCCTTTCATTTGTATGACTAATTCTTTATGGAAGGACTGCCAACTTTTTGTAAATGATCGAAAGTTTCACAGTAGCAGTTCTTGCAATTGTGCTATCTTCTTTAAAAATCCAATGTAAGAATCGTAGAGAAAATCGCAAGTAACCGAATGAGTGAAGATGAAGTTAAAGTTCTTCTTTACTGAAATTCCGATTCCATTGGTGTTCTTAGAAAATTGAAATTAGAGAGAGCAAGAAAACCTCAACTTGCGGAGGAGAGAGCCGCAAGTGGTTGAATTAGGGGAGAGAGTGGGAGGCACGATGCCCATTTCCTAGGCCAAAATGAGGTGTAGATTTTGGGTTGTAATTAAGAGTTTGGAGCTAATCCTTTGTCCTTCCTATTTCTAATGAATTCTTACTATTAGTTTCAATATCTATAATAATAACAACAATTTCGACATTTCTTTAAAATTGAAGCTCAATAGGAAATGTATAGTAGAGATAGAGACGAAGAGTTAAAGATTTAACATGTGAATATCAATTTCATCCTCAAGATTCTAGAAACTGTGTTACAAATTCAATATTTGGTTGAATTATTCAAAATATTCTTTTTGTCTCATATTAAGTTGAAAAAGGACACATAACAATGGCATTATTATATAAAGTATTGGCCGTCCGAAGACCTTATAGTAATCAAACAAATTAACCTTAAAAAATGGCTAACTCCTCGACTTTCCCTCTCTCACTACCATTGTCTCCATCTTAATTATATTGCACCACTTGAGGTTGTATAGCAATGGAGATGTAGCAAAATTTTGAATTATGTGGAAAAAAACAATTTTATTTAGATGGTATTGAGTTGATGTCAAGACAATTTTATATGTCAAATTTGAATCAAAGATCGGGTCTAGGATGTTAATGTGAAACTTCTTCCAATAAAATGTGGTATAAGAAGAAACAAGCAAAAAGTTCTCAAGATTAAACAATTTAAAGACGTTTTGCGGCTCTATTTAGAATGTAAACATATCTAATAATTTCACAACGCTCTGGGATATATAAAACAGTTATAATTTCGATTATAGCTACACCAGCCAAAACACTTGTAATTTTCTTTTGTTCGAAAAGCAAAGAATAGAGAGGGAGAAGATTGAGAGAACTTGTGAGAAATGTATTTTCTGATAAGTTTTCTGTGATGTTTTTAATTAATTAATTGAGAAGTGAGAAGCTCTCTATCAACAATCATAAATTTGTTGTATAATGCCTCAATAATTTATAGTTGACCTCAACATTCAATTATGTAACACTTGCATCAAGTCCTTTCAATGTGTAACGAACTTTCAACACGGTCATTAGTTGATCTCAACGCCTCACTTAAGTAGTGCATCAATGGTCGTCCTATCGCAACACCTCATTTAAGTGACGCATTAACCAACCTGATTAGAACTCAACGTCTCAACGTTTTCAATAACCAATATAGAACTAATTTGTTTAAATGTTGTACACATTTAGAAAAACTTATTTTAGAAAATTTTCATCAACAGTAAAGCTCCAAGTTTAACTAAGAGCGGAACATGGATGAATCAAGACTAAATCTAAAGAAGAAAAATCCTACACTTGGGGTGTTGTCTGATTATCAGTGATTTATTTTTATCCCTTGCGTCTTCCATAGAGCTAACATATATACCTTCTATACATAACATAAAGTAGGTATGTAGACCATCATAACTATCGAATGATGAAGTTAAATTTAAGGAAACAAAAGTTTAATAATGAATGATGACATAGGTTAACATATTTGTGATATAGGTGATATTATTGGGACACTTTCATTTTTTTTTTTTTTTTGTGATATGATTGGATTATAATACGATAAATAAAATATCTCTATAAAATAATATTTTGAGGATCATTTCAATCTCACCCTTACACTTTTTCAAACTAAAAGGAGGCCCCCTTTTTTTGGTAGATAGGAAACAAAGAACACATTAATGGATAGAAACACAAAACAAAAACGAAGGAAAAGTCAAGTCTTATCCAATTTACTTATACAGAATTATATGATTGAGGAGTACAGTAGACAATAAAACCTTCTCTCTATCTCTATAACGATATGACATTGTTCACAGATATAAACATTCTCGTAATATTACTTTTAAAACCATCCAAAAGTTATCATACCAATAAAAATATACTCGGCCATAATCGTAAAGTCTCTTTCCTAATCAATGTGGTATCGACCTACAAAAAATTAAAATATTGATGTCGATATTATCACTATCAAGATCTCAACTTTTTTTTAATATATTAATGAATCTTATAAGTCGTGAAATTTATAAAATTTATTTAGACTAATAATTAAGTTGTTTTTACTCGGCTATGGATATTGTTATTAGAATTTCTTATTCATTTTAGGCTAAATGTATAGATAGAAGATGTTAGAGATATCGGTGAATATTTTTATATCAATATCAAACATTATATTTTAGTTTATAGATATATCATCGAATGTATCCACATAATGTTTTCATCCTTAATTCTCCAACACCCAGTCAGTGTCTAAATTGAGCATTCAAAAGTGACCCTACTTTAGCCATTTGCCTCTTGTAATAATGATATAGATTGTTTCATCATCCCATCTTCAATACAATCCATTTCAAAATGATGATCCTAAGTACGAAAGGATCAAAGTAACAAAATCTAGATTTGAACATAGTTTTAACTAGTTTTTTATAGTTTTAAAGAGCTCTAACTTGATTAATATAATTTATCAATAAGGTATTGATATTGGATATCTTTCATACTATTACTGATGAAATAAATATGTCAATATGTTTCAAATTCCACAAAACAAAAAATTAATTATAGTTATAGTATTTTTTCGAAGCATTTTTAAAAATGTAAAATAAATTAAAATATTTACAAGCTATATAAAATTTTAGATTTTATCAATGATAGCCAGTAATAGACTTCTATCAATGTCAATGATAGAAACATATCAGTATCTAATGTCTATTATTGATAAAATCTGAAAAATTTTGCTATGTATTGTAAATATTTTTGTTAAATTTGTTATTTTTGACAATTTTATTTTTATTTTTTTTGTAATAATAATGTATACCAATTTTAGAAATAATTAAGTAGATACCAACATTTTAAAAAAGTAACACGATAGTTCTAAACACATCAATTAGATTCAAAATATTAGCAATATTAGCATATCTATATCTATATCTATATCTATATATATCTCTATATATAGAACCATCTAAAAAATAATGTTGCAAATGTAGATAAATATGTCAAAGTCTGCTAAAGTAATCTATTAGGAAATAAAATATACCCAATGTTGAGATTACTATATTTACAACATTTTGAAAATGTTAGTGCTCTACACTTGATTATTATTTCAAAAATTGCTACCTATCATTAATTATTCAAAAGTAAAATCATGTAGATTTATGGTCCGTTTAAGTTAGAACTTTTTTATTCAATTAGAAATATAATCAACACATGTTCTTAAATTAAATCAAAACGTGTGCTTCTCAATAAATTATGTATAAATTTATAAATGAATTTGTGATTTGATTTTATATATGTTTACGCTCTGTTTGTTTCATGGAACATTATATAGATTTTTGTAAGAAAAAGAAATGATAATGACAAAAATAACACAGTTTAGGTTTTACATTTCGAAAGTAGCACACTTTTAAAAAAAAAACTTACATTTTTATTTTTTTCAAGCAATCTCAATCAAAATCGACCCCAAAAAAATAAATGGGATTAGGCCATATGCGATCAGAGATTGTGCCCACAATGTAGACACTTAACCAAATCAAACGAGCCAACTCCCTTAGAGAAGAACATTTAGAAGACTATGCAAGGAAACACTTATTTCTATGACTAATTACAACTTAAGATATGGTTAAATCCAATTCAATATAATATTGATCATATAGGCATTATACCCTAGTTCCAGGGCTCTAATTGTTTGTCCTATATTGTTTTTTTTTCATTAATTCATTTTATTATCTAACTATTTTGATATTAGACTCAACATTATATGCCAACCTATGTGATAATCAAAATTAAAAAAAATGCATAAAATCAACAGAATCGAAGGTAAGATGAATGTTGAGCAAGGTAAAATAGGACACATGTGGAGCATTTATTACATCCTTAGGGTATCCTTGAATCCTAAAATGATGTTTATATAGCTCATAATGAAAAGTAAGGAACTCAAGAAGCAAAGAAGAGGAGAAGTCATATTATAAATATGGATGAAAACGAATGTATAAAATCTGTGAGAAGTAAAAGGAAGGAAAAACAACAGCCATGAAACTCAGTACACTAAGCTACTACAGCTAATCTTAAAGATAAAATAAGATGGAATAAGAGTACAAGATAAATTCTCAACTTGCCTATTGATCTTCCTAAGCTCTCTTTCAAGATGAATAATAACACTTATGCTTGTTCTTTTAAAGAAAGAACCTAAAAGAAAATTTGAAAAGGACGAAAAGAATCAAAACAACAACCCATTAGGGTATGCTTATTATTATTGTGAATGATGTAACATGTAAAACAGTACCCAGAGTTTCTAGATAGCATGAGTTTGATGTTCAATGATGCGTTTGGGAAGCAGAAACGACGTCTTCTATAGACTTCTGAGGAAATAATGTTTCTCTAGAACACCTTGCTACTTTTTCCTAATAATGCAAATTTTTTATATGATTGTATTGAATTTGAGAAGAATCAACATATCTAAAAGATTTTGAAACTTTCTGTTTGTTTAAAAATTACAGCAAAACAATTCAAACTAAACTTTGATATTTATTTGCAAATAACATGTAAACCCAAGAATTACTCAAGATTGGGTTCTTTTTGTACGTAATTTACATTACTAATTTGCTAATCAAGGCTAAAAAACACATGCATGAGTAGCTTGGTTTTTTTTTTTTTTTTTTCATAAAATTACTCATAAAGTGATCAAATATGAAAGACACGCATGTTTTATACTTGATAGTCAAGCCTTTTGAAGCTTAATAACTCACTTATGAGGGGTTGCTATGGATGTTTGGTGGGTTGTAATTGATGGATTTTTTTTTTTCTTTTTCCTTTTTACCATTCCCTCTCACATTGCTCAACCTATTTTTCTTCTCCATTTATTTATTTTTTAACATTTGTAAGATATGACATGTAGGATCAATTCAAGTTCAATTGATCATTTCAATTTTTTTTTTCTAAAAATAGTCTCAATTACCAATCTCTTTCTATTTTTCTAAAAATTCTTCATATAGACTTTAGTTTTTTTAAACTAAATCAACAAAATCAATTTGAGTTTTTAATTGCATGCATATTTAGCATCCTACCGTGTTTTAGTTATTGTTGCGAAGATACTATAAATTGGTTCTCCTAGAACTTTTTTAAACCCATTCTTCTCAATTGGTAATCTCTTATAAGCAAAATTAATAACATCTAAAAGACATGGAAAATCAGAAAACTTTTACGGTGTCCGTTGTTATCGTGATGATATTAGCATGTTTTGTCCTATCAAGTATGCTTTTATCTCATAATCCTTCTAATAGTTTCATAATGTTATGTTCTTTCGGTTGAAAAAATATTATTAACAATATTGGTATTTTATCATATGACAGCAAAAGGAGATCTATTCATGAGTTGTATCAGGCCCTGCTTAAAGCCAGAAGATAATGTTTCGTGTAATAACGATTGTCTCAAACAGACAAAAAATGGTGGGTTTTGCTATCCCAAGTTAGATGGCTCTTCGAATGAAAAATATTGTTGTTGTCACATTTGATCGTGGAAAAAGGAATACAAATAGTATTTCAATAACATTGTATAACCTTAATTTGAAACTTTTGAACAAAAATATATTTGTGTTTATTTATTCATCTTTCGTACATTTTGTCCTCAATAACGTAAATTATTACTTGGAAGAAGTTTCTGATTTTTCGAAGAAAGATGTGTTGTGCATTTGTTTAGGAAGGTATAATCAATGATTAAAATATCCATACATATGTTAGGTATCGATATTAAATATCTATGGATATATCCAACATTTTTAATAAATGCTCATAGAAGACAATATGTCATCCAATTTTTCTAATATGAATTTAATTTACTAATAACTATATGGATAACTTAGTTTTGGGCTAAAAATAAATTTATTAATCTAAATAAATTTTAAAAAATTTGTGAATTTTTAAAAATATATGTCGATATTGATATTTTATCGATATATTCGTAAAATTGAAATCTCAATATTAACATTGACATTGGTATTTTAATCCTTGGGCACAATAATTAATGTTGTAATGAATAGTAGTAATGACACAATGATACTCCAATTTGGAATGTAGAACATTGTTACTAAGATTGTTAATTAATCATTCTAATTTATATCAACGATGATATGGTTAAAATTCATTTTGGTTCCTGTATCTTGAGGTTTGTTCTATTTTAGTTTTTACCTTTTCAATTATCCGACTTTTGTCCACATACGCTTTCAATAAACCACAAATTTAGTCAACAATGCTAGTTTATTGTTCGTTTTTTTTTTAAAAAAAAATTACTATAAATTTTGAAAATATGTTCACATACTATATTTCTTTGCATGAAAGTTATTATTATTATTTAATTATTTCTGTAAAAATAGTAATGACATTTATTTAGATTTCATGTAAACTTGTTTTTGTAGTAGTGAAATTTAAAAACTTATTGAAAGTAAGAGGACTATAATTGAATAATTAAAAGTAGAGATGTACTAAAATTGAGCCAACTTCAAAGTATAATGAGAATAAAATATCTTTTAAAAAGATCAAACTTGGATATTTCATCTCAGCTAAAACTCAAAGATTCGCACATCGTTCAAATCTCTTTATCCTAATTTATACTACTAATAAGTAACACGTACGATAGTTGAAAACATAACAATTAAATTCAAAATATTAGCATATATACATTTTAAAAACGTCGCAAATATAGTTAAATTTGTCAAAATCTGTCAAAGTAATCTATTAGAAATATAATGTATCCATGACTGGATAACCATGTTGAGATTGCTATATTTACAATATTTTGAAAATGTTGCTCTACACTTGATTATTATTCCAAAAATTGTTACCTATCATTAATTATCCAAAAGCATTTACTCATTTAGGTCGGTTCGATGCATTTTAGTTTGATAAAGAAGCTTAAGCAATGTTACGGTAAGGGATTTCTATTATTAGACCCTATATTGAAGATGTAATGTATTGGCTGAAAGAGATTTAACTGTTATGTAAATTTGAATGTGTTGTTGGATACACTGAATTGAGGATGGTTGACTGATTTACTTATGTATACATATAGTGTACTATGGAACTGAGATGGATGGACTGATATGTAAATTTGAATATGATAACTGATTGACTGTATAGATTTTGCTGAACTGAGATGAGGTTGACCGATATGTAGTTGTTATATGATGACTGATGTCTAGTATGGTTTACTGAACTGTGATGTGCACTAGTGTTTGCTTTGACTAGTGTTGTGTAGAAAAGAATTATCGATAGTTTTGATTGTGCTTAGATGTGATTGTTATAAATTGTTAGAATGGATTGAAAGGAAATTGTTAAGTTTATCTATGGGGTAGTGTGCTTTTCAGGTGTCCCACGGGATCATCACCTATTGTGCATCCTTTGGGAGCACTAGACTGATAGGTGCATCCTTTGAAAGTACTAGACTGATATGTGCATCCTTCGAAAACACTAGACTAATTATGTGTATCATACAGGATCACGAGGCTGTTATGATGTAGGCTACCTCCCAATAGGAAGTTAAAAGTTTTTACCCCTAACGGGACAAGTAGTGGATCTCTTACTAGGTATATTTATACTCACCCTTTTTATATTTAAGTTCTCAGGCAAAGGTAATATGAGAGGTAGACCGACGAGGGACAAGAAGGACACGTGATCATCATAGGGGAACCGTCTTTCAAAGTTTGCTTCCGCTGAATTTTTTTTCTTCTGCTTTCCAATTTTGAGGATTTAAATGAGTTTCACATTTATTTTTTTCTAAGTGATTTATAAACGATACTTAGAAATTTATTTTGTTTAAAATAGGGCCCGAATAAAGTTTTCTTTGAATTTCTTTATTGTTTCAAATAAAAGTTTACTATGTCTATTTCGTGTTAACCAAGGAGTTTTTGTTTGAAATAATGACTTCGACTAATTTAAAAATTTAGGTCGTTACATGCTATTATTCTAAACTCATTAAGTGTTGAGCTACTAAGGAAGCACTAGGAAAGAAGAAGGAACTGAAGTTAGGCGTTATCAAAAGAAGGAAACTAAGAATTTTGTGAGTGATTTTCTAAAGTAAAGAAGTGTTTTGAAAGCATTCTTTCTGAGTCTTGTGTTGTATTTATGTTTAACGCGTATTGTGTTGTTGTTGTTGTTATTTGAAAAGGAAACTAAAGTTTCTATACAATGATTGTGATGCTTGTATTCAAATAAATGATTAGCCTTATTCCTATCAATGAGCTAGCTATTATGTGAACATAACGAGTAAATGCAATCATAGTGGTGCAAGGACCACATGGCATTGAGAAGTTGGCCAAATGCGTTTGAGTCAACAGCCTAAGCAATGAGAAATAAACTAGGAAGCACCCAAAAGATGCTGGTGAGAATTGAGTCCCAGGTCTAGGCGTGAAAATGGTTCATGTTCTTTGTGGAAATGAATAAGTAGAAGCTAATGTGTGATTTAAATGTTTTATTAAATGAGGTATTGAGATCCTATTTATGAAAATGAAAATGAAAATGAATTTATGTGATTGCATTGTATTCCTTATAAAGATTTCTAAAACTTCACTCACTAAGTATTTGACTTATGTGTTTAGTTTTTCTTTTCCAGGTATCAGACATTGAGACCGAGTAAAAAAGGGTAAGGCGAGCCATGCGTGAGGTGAGCTGCTACGCATTGAGGCCTGCAAGGCAAAGGGAAACTTGTATGGGCTTTGCGACTCTAGAGACTTGTTATTCACATGTTTCTTCTTATGCAAGGAAACTTTTCCATTCAGTGCTCCTTTCAAGCTACCCAGACCATAACCCATATCAACTCACCCCAATCGTAGCTGACGAAGTCCTTCAAATCGTCTATAAGGTCTAACATGGTCCAATCCATGTACTGTATCCTCTCCCTCCCCAACATCGCCAACTCGATGATAAAATAGGGATATCTTCATCACATCCTCATTAGTCTAGAACTGAATATTGGGATAATCTTATTCAACTCACCCCAATCGTATTCATCCTATTGCCCAAATGTAATTGTCGTAGTCTAAGGGTTTATCATGTTCAAATTCAATCGCACATCTCGACCTATACCTTAACCTTGTGATAATGTTAAAATCTTTGCGTCTGAAGGAGGTTTTCTTACCTAGTAATTTAAAGCTAATAACGTCCTCCCATTTATCCTCAACCTCTCTCAGCACGATGTAATACCATATGTTTAGGTGTTAACTTATTTTTAATGTTCGGGACGATCTTCGCTAAGTGTGAACAACAGGTCAAGTTTGTACAGAAAAAGTATACATTGCAGATTTTGGTGACAAGAAGCATCTGGCAAATAGAAAACACATAACAAAATAAAATCAGTAATATGTCCTAAAATTCGAAGCAATCTCGGGCCAATCACAATCGAGAATAACATGAATTAACAATAGAACTTGGGCTACATTACACTAGGATGCCACGAGATTAGGATTTTACATGTGTTCTGTGATGTATCTCGGTTTAATATTGATCGAAATTTGCATCAAGAAACCCACCGGATGCAAATGAAACGAAACAAATCTCATGACTCATTCAACAAATCTTGAAAAAATTTCATCAAACTCAGGCCAAGATTTATAATTGACTGCATAAAATTTGAAAAAAAAAATGAAAATCACGTAGTAAGTATATCAATCAACTAATACATATAATATAAATTTGTGATATACAAAACTGAGACAAAGTAAAACCAAAACAAAATCAACGTAAAAAAATAAAACAAAATCATATGAAATCAGATTCAACTCAAAATACACATCGAAGAAAGTTTTTACAAAGTTACAAATGAAGTTAAATTACTCTAATCAACAACCATTATATTTCATATTGTAGTTATTGTACTATTAATGTTCTAAAATCAAGATTAAGACAGAAAGAACAAATAATTTTTTTTGTATAAAAATAAATAATTAATTAAGGCTTTAAAAGTGAAAGAATAAATAAATAATTAATAGGACATTAAAAAAAAGAAAGAAAAATGTTATTAAAAGATAGTTTAGGAATAATAACAAAGATATTCTAGAACATTTAAGCTAGAGAATATTTTTATAAGTGAAAATTTAATCATATTTACAAAATTCTAGAACAATGTGTTATATTTACTCTATCATATTTTCAAAATGTTACCCTCTACAATTTTTCTATAAAATTAGTATTATCTAACTCATTCAATAACTCTTTAACTTTTTGTTTTAAATTAGTTCCATTTCTTTGACTTTTTTATCTTGAATTCTAGCATGAGTTCAAATATATTTGGTTTAAGACACCTGAAAATTGCAATAAAAAAATCATAAATTTAAAAGATCAAATGGGCTACTGTTAAGAAACTTTCGTTCAGTAGTTATTCAGTAAAGTTGGAAGTTCAATTCCTCACCTCATAGTTATATTAAAAAGTAGTATTTTAAGTCAAAATGAACATAGTTGAATTGATATATAATAGTTGAATTGATATATAATGCTTGTACTATCAACTCGAACACATAAACTCTATTCTCTAACCCACGTTTTAATACATTTGAAAAAAAAAAAAGAATTCCAAGCAACTAAAAGGCAAATTTATAGTTACTGAGAAAGGAAAGTGTTATATGTACAATGAGATGTTTTGAATCTCTATGGACTCATATATTCAACCAACATACAAACAGAAGCTTCAGAACACATCTTCCCACCATTCATACCGAGTCGTCTTACTCGGTCCCAAACTCGAGTTAACTCAGTGGAGTTCCATCTTCCTTCTTCAGCCACATCAGCTCGAACCGGGCCATCAATGGTGGGAGCGGCGGGGGAGGAGCCACTCTCGTGGCGGAGTTTAGCCTGCTCAGAAGTCCATAGGTCTACGAGCCCCGACATGATGGGGAGTAATAGAATTTAGAGTAAGAAGTAGAGGAAAATACTTTTGCAATGATGGAAAATAGAGGAACATGTGACTTTCAATATAAATAAGATCACTTAAAGAGTAAGCTTCAAAAAACTAGATTTATTTCTGTGTGCTTAAGAAACTGTTGAATTGGTTGGTTTAGAGTTTTGAGTTTCGTTTAATTGTTTTTCTTTAAATTTTTAATTCTATTCTATGGGAAAAGGGAGATTCTTCGCTTCCCACAGGAAGAGACTAAACCACTTCAAGACTATCCTTGTTGGTGACGTGGACATTGCAATTTAGATTGTACCTATTTTTATATTTTTCACTTAAAAAATAATTTTAAAAACGTTTTGGACAATTGATGGGTGTAATGCACAAGTAATAAGTGATTGCATGTTGGGTTGCTGATGTTGGTCTAGTAGATTTATTTCATTAGCATAATCTTGTTATAAATTTTGAAAGTATACTTTTATGGTGTTTCTTCTGGTATGAAAATTTTTATTATTTAACCAAATTAATCAAGTTCAAATAACATCCATACATAAGTATCTGGGGTCGGGGTGCACACAAAACTGAAACCGAACAAAACAAAGAGTGACAAACTATCATGACATTTACACAAGAGGGACCAGTCTACATTTACATTCCAATTTTCAGTGATGGATAAAGTATATAACTATAACCTATTTGAATGGCTAAATAATCGTTTTCCTAAATGATACAATAATTCATTACATTATTCAATATCTCGTCTGCAGAAGTGATGTTCCATCTTCTTCGGATTATCCACGCAGTAAATAGCTCGTTACCATTGCAATATTCCCAAGCAACATCTCAGATGCCAAATGGAGCAAAGCTTGGTTTCATTATAACTTTGAAGCCCCAGACGTAGCCCATATTACCTGCTCTCGACCTTGCACAGGGCAGCATATTGGAACGTGAAGAATGTGAACGCTGTTTGGACACTTCTTCAATAGTTCATGCACACAGCTCAATAATGGAAATGCTAAGATGGAGCTTGGACAGCTTTTCGAGCAGTCGCTGTCACTTTCTTTCGCACTGTGACTGAGGAATCCATATGATGAAATGAATCCAGCTGTAGGGCAAACCGATGCAGCAAACAGGAGGTCTCGCATGGTGGTAATTTTAAACATACCCCAGCATGTCCTTCCAAGTTCTGGATTAATGAATCTGGTGCTGGTATTTCTCGAAGAACCTCTCCTAACCATCCATCAGTACAGGTATCCAAGATTCCTCGGTCTTCAAATTTCAAATCCATGGAGTCCAACCTTCATACATGTTGCACAGGTTGTCTACACTCGTTGCTTGCTTAAGTAGATAATCCACTTGCTCAGCAATGCTAAGTTCTCTGTTAGTTAAAAAATAGTTAGAAATCCAGCATAGAGATTGTCAACAGCTCCAAGTTAAGAGTAGGTACCTGTTATCGACATTGTCTCTTCCATTCAGTTTCATCTCTACACGCCGTAAAACAGATGTTGCGTATGCATTTCTACCTGAGAAGACCATAACACAAGACTTCAACTTTTGGAATGAAATATGCAACGCCACATCAAATGGGGACGATTCAGTTTTCCCTCCGAATGCAAAGCTCATATACAGGAAAATTGTGCTGACTTTCCAATAATCAAAAGCAAATTTTACTGAATCCAAAAGTAATGCAAGGAGCTGAGGCTAATTTATATGCAATAAAGAACGGTACTTATGACTGATTTAATATGCATTAGAAGCACACTCCTAGCCTTACAATATAAACAAAACAACATAATATTTCTAGTGGATTTAGTTCTTCGTCAGACCCAATTATTAATATTTATGCTGGGAGGGTTAGAAGTGGTAATTCACCGCGTAGTAGTTAGTGTTGTTGACTGTGTATATTTGCTTAGTCATTGTATTTTGGGTTATGTTATCTTTTGTATTAGATGGTGATACAGCAAGGAGATATCCACCCTCTCGACCCGGTATGAACTTTGAATTTTGGAATCGTGATAATATATTGCAACTCTTGTGGAGATTCCTTACAGTTGTATTCTTTGTGATAGTTTTCCGTTCTAAAATAGCTAATTCCCTATCCACATATACATAATGTAAAATAATAAAAACATTAAGAACATCGATCAATAAATAAAACATGTCATCATAAATATCGTTTAATGCAGCAGTGGAAACTCTAATTGGGAACTAAGGAAACTAGATATGTGTCTGAGTGAAGATACACTACTTACCCCTGCTTGCACGACTCCAAGCAGCCTTCTGAGCTGGAGGAGCCTCTTGATTTTCATCCTCTAATCTCTTATCTGATGAGTTTACACCACTTTCCTCTCCCAGCCTTTCAACAGTCTCATTCAATGGATGTGACGCAATAGCAGGAACTTCAATAGATTCATCAGGTGGTGTTGCAACAGTTTTAGTTCCTCCATTCAACTCATTGGTTGATAACTTTCTAAAACAGGTTTGGCTACCATCTGTGGATTTTGTTTCTGACTCCTCCAAACGTAACATTTTTCCAACGTCAGTTTGAGAAAATGAGGTAATTTTTGGAATAACTCTAACTTCTCTGTCACTAGACCCATTATAGTGTTGACCCATATCCTCTGTTAGGTCATTGGAGCTATCTGGAAAGCTACCAGTGGTGAAGTCAGACTCCGAGCTGCTGCTGCAGAAGCTATCAGGTGGAGATAACCATTCTTTATCTTGCAAAGAAAGTCTGCTAATATCAGGGATATCTCTGCTACTCTCACTATCAGGCAAGGAGAGGCTTTCTCTCTCCTTTTTGAAGTCAACTGCATCTACTTCACTATTAAACTGAGACTTAGTTATGTGAATTCCCTCTGACTTAATTTCCTGGCTTTCTCCTAGTCCTTCAAGAGCCTGAAAAAATAGATTTCACATTTGGTGGAAATTCAGTAACGTCAGAAGCATTGTAAAATAATTCATGAAATCAACGAGCTGAACTATAGACTCCATTCATACTTTATGAAGATTTCCTGCATGGAGACTTGCTGTTCGTGCAAGCTTGGTAAACATAGAATACAGACCCTTCACAGATAATGTCAGAGAAGGAACCAAAGGCTTGAACATCTGACAGGCCTCTCTAATTCTCAAACAATAGGACTGATATATAGCTTGTCCATGTATAGGTGATATTTCCATCTTGATTTCTCTTTCTCTAGCCATAGCATCAATCATGGCAGCAACATCCTTGGATAACATTGCCTCAAGGGGAAGGAGGACTGAATTTGCCTGCTTAAGAAGTGAAACAATAAGCAAACAATCGCTGGAATGGGAAATACCTTAACCAGTATCAATTCACATGGGGAATGCTATCAGCTGACTACAACTGGAAGCAGACTACTCTATCATGCTCTGCATCATGAATGTCTAAATTAAATAGACTGGGATTTAGTCACGTAAATGAAGATCAAAATACCTTCGCAATGTCTTCAATAAGTTGACGGTGGATTACAGCAGCCTCCTTTCCCAAATTATGAACATCATGCAGATCTTCGGTTATTGCTAGTACCTACAGGAAATGTAGAAATATTAGCTGCATTTGAACAGAAAAAAAGAACTTTGTCATATACTTAATCAAAAGAGATTAAACAATCTTAAGTGCAAACAAATCAAAAACCATATAAACATGTGAAGGAAAAGATGCCAATAAGAGGAAATCTAAAAATCATCTATAAAGCATAGAACATCTTTATCAATTTTATTTTGCTTCCCATATTGACCATACTTTTTTTTAGTTTAACATCTTGGTTGGGTGATTCAATCATTGACCTCTCAAATCGAAGGTATATGCTTAAACCAATTGAGTAATGTTCAGATTGGTCTCATGTTAATCACAGTTATCATCTTCCATACAAGAGATTACTGAAATTTAAGCCAAAAAAAAAAAAAAAATAGATGCATTGTGCATAGAAATAATATCTCAATTTAATTTTAGACGAATTGATGGCAATCAGAGACATGATAAAAGTTGATTCAAATCAACAGAGCTATGTTCAGGTTGGCCCATGTTAACCATTATCATCTTCTGTAAGAGAGATTAGTGAAATTGAAGCCTGCAGGTGCCTTTTAGGACTTGCTGATTTCCTTTTGAAGGAACAAGATCCTGACAACAAATCCAGAAATATTGCTGGCGACACAATCACATCAAATCAAATCCTGAGCTTCATAGATATATTCAGTTACCTCTTCAAGCATAGAACCACACTCAGAGGTCAATGCAGTGTGGTTCCTTGAGACACTACCAAATGCTGAGAGTGCAACACTTGATTCATATGCACAATCTCTCATACTGAGAAGAGTGCTTTGTAAATCACCTACAAAGACAGCCAATATGTTCGAGCAATGAGAAAAAGGTATTGTTGAAAATATTGTATACAAAGATACTCTTAGTGCATAAACCATAAAGATAAAAACTTGTGTATGTCAAATGTCAAGTGAGGAAAATGTGTAATGCTTGTGTATATTTCTATATACTTGCTCAGCTTAAATAACAGAAAGATGCATGACCTGAAGCAGACTTCATTTTAAGATTAGCAATGCGAAGATTATTGATTGCAGCATATAATTCGTTTGAGGCAGCCTCCATGCTTCTTTCTGCAAGCTTCCATTCTTGTTCAGTACCTAGTAGAAGACGCAAAGAATAAGGAATCATCAGTTAACCTGAAAGATAAAGATTTCCTTATTGTAGCCCAAGTATCATCTTTAAAGAAACAAATTCTACCCCCCAAAAAATGCAGAACTATATCTAAATATAGAACTCTCGGGGGGCAATTCTAGAAATAAAAATATATCTTTCATATAGGGACTAAACTTTCACTTTGTAACTATCTAAAGCTTCATAATGAACCACATATATCTTCAGAACCTATATATTTTGACGATAATTATTATACTATTCTGGATTTCAGGAAATTTTTTAAAAGATCTAAACAATTTCTCTAGAACCAAAAGGGCTTAAATAGTGCAATGAGACAACATCAACATAAAAGAGAAAAGCTGGCTCACGGGAGAAGGAATGATAAGAAACATCCAGTCTTGTTATTGCGTTCAAGTATGCTTGCTGCCATGCCCTGCTATCACTATCTGTACTAAAAGCATGGTCTCCTGGAAATTGAAGCATGCCATCTCTTGATGCTTCAAATTCCAATATAGACATGCAAATCTTAATAATATCTGATACCTTTTCTCTAGTTTCCCATAACAACTGCCTCCGCCTCAATATATGGTCATGGAATTGAGGAGGAATCCCTGAAGCTTTAGAAGTATTTATTACCGGACCAGTATTTGGGCCACCACAAGCCCACCCCATTGCTCTCTCCAGATGTGCTTCAGCTGTAAGAGAGTCTCGCTCACAAGCTTCTAGGCCTTCAATTGACTTAGCTATCTTTGAAGTAGCCGATCGCAAACTTCCCAGCAATTCTGATCGGCCAAGGTCTAGAATAATAGGGTATAACCTATCCTCAACAGAGAGAAATTTTTGCAAGGTGGCCCTATTAAATTGTGATGGAGTCAAACTATTGTCATGTAACCACTCCATTTGAATAATTTCCAGACTAGTCTTCTGAAGAGTTTCTTTGAGCTCATTCACCTGTTTTCTCATAAGTGAAGATGTAGACCTTGCTGCTCTGGCAGTTTCATGCACATTACAATATTCCTGAAGCATGTATCGGATCCTCTCAATAAATTCCAAATCTTTAATTTGTTCATCCTGGTGTTCATGGAAATTGTCTTTTCTTGCCTCCAGTGGTTTTAAATGTTCCCTTTCTCTATCCAGCCAAGCCAAGAATGCAGGAACACCCCGTTCTTTAAGGTACCTAAAAATATATTCTTGAAGCTGAAGCTCAAGTTTTTTCTTCATAACATTAAAGAGCTGATCAAATCCGAAATTCTGATCCACGGCTGAAGCAATTTCATGTATGCACGAATCAAGGAAAGAATCCACAACACAAATTTTCCAAATAAAGAAAGAATGACTGCTCAATTGTCCACCAAACCTCCAAATATATTCAGATATTGGGTACCCAGAACTCACCACATCTGACAAAGTAGGAATCCCATTTGAGATAGATGAAAAAGAAACTCCAGAGGAAGACCAGATTTCATCAATAGATTCCAGTTCAGAGAATGGTTTAACTAATTTGGCCAATAAGGTGTTGCCTTTCGTAAAAGTCTCCACTGCAGCACCAATAAGAGATTGAAATTGGCATTCCGATGAAGCCAAAGCATGTACTAAATTAGCCTCCCTCTTTGCAAGAGACGAGCTACGTACATCTCTCTGGTTCCATGTTTGATGGAGTTGATGCAGTTCTGCCCTGCAAGCTTCCTCCTCTGAAGCAAGCTCCTCGGCCTCTTCCCAAGAGAGATGATCCCTGCCCTTTACAGCAGCTTCCTCAAGGGCCAACTGCTGCTCTGTAATGAGGCCAACATTGATAAAATAATTTTTTTCCAATTCAATTAACGAAGCCTTCTCTAATTGAACCTCGAGAAACTGTTCTAGTGCTGTATCAACGGATCCTCGAATTTGTGAGACCAGCCCAAATGCATCCATAACTTCTGAATTCACCGAAATAGCAGATCTAATTATATCAGGTAGAACAACATCGGTCATTTTCCCTATCAGGTCTTTGAAAGAAGAGAACATGACAGCAAAAGTAGAAGTCCAATTTCTATGAGAATGATTCCTATGCCAACTTTTACATTTGTTTTCAACGCTCAGCGCCTTAACATCAATCAAATCCAGTAATTCAGAATGAAACTCTGACAAAAGCATACATTTCTCCACTTGCTCTTCTAGATTGGAGAAAACAACATTAAAATCATGAGATGTAGTTCTATTCACTAGTCTCCCATCATTCATATCATTCAAAATGTCCAGTATTTTTCCTCTTGCCTCGCAATATAGAATATCCACAGCAACGTTAATACTAGATAGTAGCTTTTCCTTTTTCTCCTTTTCTGCCACAAGCTCCAGCTGCATGTTGATGTCCTTTTTCCCATCATGTGTAACTCGTCCCAACTGGAGCGATGGAATAGCTTCTCTCTTTACAAGGCCAGCAGACGTCATATATTTAGTAAAAGTTGATAGAAGCCGATCCTTAGCTTTCAATTCCGTTTCTGTACCAATAGAGGTCAAGAGCTCAGTACACTCCTCTTCAATGTTTGCAATTTCCTTAGCGTACTTCTCCACTTGAGCACACATATTGTCATGACTGACTTGTACAGAATCATTATTATCATTTACTTTCATCATAAGTTCAGTAGCCTGTCTTCTAGCAAGTGAAATAATATCAGAGGAGAGGGCATTCTTAGATAATTGTAAAGCCTGAGCCCAGCAATGAACTACACTAGTTGTTACATAGTTTAGAGGAAGAAATCTCTGCAAAGAAACAGAATAAACTTGAATTGTAGCTATAGCAGAAGAAAGTCCATCACTTAGTGCAGCTATAAGCTGAGAAATCTCCCTATCTATATCATGGCATTGCACTTGTGTGGGCTCAGGAACGACTGTCACTGGAACTCCAGCCACTGTAACGGCAGATATAAGTGATAAAGCTTCTCCAATTGCTCTCATATTCAAACACATGTCTATTTCTGGAATCAAATTGCTCCTTATATTATCAAGGACTCTTCCATGTTGCTCAATCCAGGTCGATGCCTCTTGAGCTTTCTCAGAAACAATAGCCTTACCTTGAGCAAGCTCTCGAGCCTGCATTTCAAATAGTGTACGAACTTTCTCTGCACTAGATGTTGCATCAGCAACAACTGATTTAGCTGATGTTTCACGCAAAACTATGCTTGATCTTTCCTGTTCAGCTTGATAAAAGAGGGTAGAGGCAAGCTCATAGTGATTTAGGACATTTGCAAACCCCTGGAATAGATTATTTGGTTGAGAGAAATTCATGGAAGCAACAAGTGAAGATGGTAGAAGCTCGGGAAATTACAAACAAGATACAAGTGTCAAGCAGTACAGTACCTCAAGAGAAGACTCAGCAGCAGGTAGGGCAGCCAATAAAAGATCATGATGCTCCTGGAAAATGTTAAGAGTTATAATGAGTTTGCACAAGCAAAATCTGTTAAACATAAACTCAAAACATTTTAATTCTTTTAAATTTAGAGACTTATAATGGAACCTAGGTTAGTATTGGATTCCACAATTCAATAACTCATTAAAAAGCATTTCATCTATTGTACAGTAATGAGTCCAAGTTTTATGTTTTGTGATCACTGATTTCTGAGTGAGTAAAGCATTTACCAAGAAGGAATGAAAATTTTCTGGACAATTAGAAATGAATTTGAAAAGTTAAGAACTTTCAAGGAGTGATAGAGATAATTCCATCTTTTAAATGAGGAAATAGGTGTTATACATATATAATAGCACACATCAAATAACTTAATTGACTTGAAGCATGTCAAAATCTCATAGAAACAGCAATAACAAACTACTGCTTCCAAGGACCCTTTTATTGTCGGTATCACCTACACGATTTCCATTCAAACTAGCCAACATTATCACACAATCAAATGATTGGCTCAACAGCATCTGGCTGATTGGTCATCTTCTTTGCACACCTTTTATAGGTGAACTTGATTGGTGGTTTATAAGCATAAATGAACTAGAAATACTAGCAGAAAAGACTATAATTAAAGAGAGGAAAATAGAAATAAAACAATTATCATTCAGTGGAAATTACTAGAACCTGCAAGGGGACACGAATTTCCTGCACACGAGATGCAAATAAACTCAAGCTAACAGCTAACTCCATGCCTCTTCTTTCTTCACCACCTATAGTGGCATCATCATGGAAATCACCACGGGTCCATTCCACAAGAGGATCCCACACAAAAACTTCTAGCAGCATTAGGAGTATATCTTTGTTCTTTCTCAGAACTTCTAGCACAGCCTCACAGTTTGCTCTGAAGGTCCCTTCTATTCCTGTCAGTCCTAAAGCTGCTTCCATAGTTTGGGTGAGACGAAAGGGAACAATCTCTGGCACTTTCAGTTTCTGGCCTTTATCAAAACAAACATTATAATCAATATGTACAACATCTCCAGTAGAGAAATCCATAAGAATATTATCCAGATGTCTATCGCCTAAGCCCAAGATGTGTCCCACCATACTCATTGCTGCAACACTTCCAGCATACCTGAGTAGAGAACCAAATTTATATCTTGCAGATTAGCAGACTGAATCTAGATTATTGCAAATCAAAAGAAATGAAAGGAAGGGAAAACTGTCACAGAATGACTCAACATCAATTTAGTTTTATCGCAAAAATGTTGGCTGGCAGGCAATTATGAACTGAACATAACCAATTCCAAATTTTAAATTTACAAGTTCTGAATGTTATTTTCAGATTTTCCAATCCACTATCAGCTCTCAATCATCCAAAACATATTTCACCATCTATCTTTATCACAAAAGATCTCTTTTCTTCAAACCTTGCACCTATTTTCTGTGTTTACTCTCAAGTCTCATGTTCTTTTTTTTCCTGAGGAAACATACCTAATAACTTGTACTTATTTCAGCAACAAATACTATTTTTACAGATTTTTATTCAAAAAAATTGTTTTTAAAATACTCTACCAAACAAGAAAACACAAATGCTATTAATTATATATAAATTTTTAATGTTTTCTGTTATTAAACCTGATTTTCAAACATGCCAGTAAATTTTATTTCTTTGTAAAGAAATCCTAATTGAAACTTTACTTTCTAGAAAGTTAACCAAATACAAGTAAAAAGAAGAATAAGAAAGAAGAATATATACCTCATAATACAACTTGCAAGGCAAACAATCTTTCTTAAATAAAAATCATGCTGAAAACAGTAGTAATTGGAGAGTAGTTCAAAAAAGTACTACAGAAAAATAGAAAATTACAATTTGAGGAGAAAAAAAATTGAAGAACAAGGAGAAGAAAGAAGCAAGAAAAAAAAAGGTAATCATACCTTTGATAACCTAAAATTTTCTGTAGAAAACGTCCTTAAATAAAATCATGCCGAAAATTACATACCATTGTATATAGGAAAATGGTTCATAAAAGAAGTATATAGAAAAATAGACAAGGGCCCTTTGAAAATAAAATAAAAGAAAAAGCTGAAAAAGGGCAAAGGACAATTATACCTTTAATAACCTAAAAATTTCTATATGCAAGCATAAGCAAAACAACTTTTTGCCAATTAGCCCTTTGTTTGTATTTGACAGAAAGAAAGTTTAGCATGTTACAACACAAACCAAAATAGTTATACCTTTTTAATTTCAAACTGAAAGCTTTGAATCCTTCACTAGCACACCAGAGTTCTTGATAAAGAAGTTGTTTGGGAACCTCCTTCATAAGATCCAAAAGAACTTTACGTTTAACTTCATGGGGCCAATCTCTACGTGAAATCACTCTCCTTATGCCTTTCTCTTTGAGTGCAGGTATGATTTTACCATAAAACATATCACTTGGACGTGGAAGCTGTGGAGGAACAGAACTTTTCAAATTGCTAGCACCAACTGCTGAGAGTTGTGACACCTGGACCCGGTGTTGCCATGACTTGAATACAGTATATACACTCATTACATTGTTCACCCATTGGATGAGACCAGCTCTACCACTAATTGGAGTTACAGAATAATAGCGAATGGAGAGAGATTGACCATAAGTTGAATGAGATGAATACAGGAAACTATTGATAGCTTGCAGCATTTGCATGATTCTAGCATCAAGACGCAGATCCTCTCTACCCTTTAAGAGATATGTGTAGGTTTCACCATCAGAACCCAGTATTACAAGCTTTTTAGGTTTTGTCTTTGTGGACAAGATAGTCACTTGCTCTGAGAAAGAACCAATTGTAACGGTTCCTGAAAGATTAGAGCCAATGCTTCTATCAGCTTCTGAATAGATAACATGCTTCTCAAAACCAGGCATTGGTACGTCAGATGATGATAACAAAGCTAACATCGGTGCAACTTCTTTTAAAGAAATTGATGACTTTCTCTGATAAGATGCCAAAGATGCTGCAATATCATCAAATGGCCGCCATACATCAACAAGTGCAGCAGCAGAGGCTGGAGGATTCTTGAAGGTAAAAATAGCTGATTTCAGCTGTTCTTTATACTCTTCATGGAACCAGGTTTCATGGGATGTTTCAGGTTTTCGAGATGTTGAAGCCAAGCGACGCTCCAAAGCAACCACAATGGGGGCCATCATGGCTGAGTACTTGGCAGCATTTATCTTGTCTTTCTCACTCTGGCTGAGAGTGACATTTGCAGCAATTCGAGCAGCTTCTTCCTTGAGTACATTTATGCGCCTCATAACATCTGCAAAATATAGACTTCTCAATGTTTTGCTTTGTATAAGGAAAAAGAAATCAACAAAATTCTCAATAATTTACAAATTGGCATTTCTCATAATTCAAGGTGACAGATGTACAACAGATAGTGTTCAAGTAACATAAACTCTTCCAAGTCCACCTTTAGGAACCTTGCTTCCAAGCCCAATAGCATAAACTCTGCTCTGATTAGGCTTACATAGAAACATGACAACCCATCAGAAAATTAAAGTTTTGGTCTTCATCCTATAGGAATTTGAACAATGATGATAGACTCCAAAGGAAGTTTAGAAGGTGGTTTTTGTCCCCTTTGGAAAGCAGAATGCTCTTGAAAGAGGCAGAAGGCCTTGGCCACCTCTTTTTGCATTGTGATTTTTCCAATCAAGATTGGACCACTGCAGGAAAGCTGGGTTTACAGTTTAGTCTCCGTAAAAACATTGACGATTGGATATTGGAAGGCCTGGCTGCTTAGAATCTGAAGAAAAAGGCCAAAGTGGTGGGTAGTGTCACCTCTAGAGCATTTTGCAGCTTATTTGAAAGGAAAGAAACTATAGTCTAGAACCTCCGAAGATAAGTCTTCTTCACCCTTTGACTTCTTAAATTTTTGTGATAGGACACAAAATATGGCCTCTTGGTGAATATCTTTACAGAATAATTTCTTATGTAATTACAGCCTTTTGATGGTATTAGTGATTGGAAGACCCTCCTTGTATAGCTATTTTTGGCCTTTGGGGTTGTCTCAATCTTACCCTAGACTTTTGGACTTTTCTGAATATATCTTAGTTGTTTCTAATCAAAAGAAAAATGTTCAAGTAAAGGATAATTTACAAATTGGTATTGTTCTTGAACGTTACAACATGCCAAGGTGAAGTGCTAGTTACAATATGTCGCAGCAACTACGCAGTGCAGGAAATTCAGTAATAATGGAAACTTAGACAAATCATAGAGCAGGTATGATATCCCTGAGTCTCAGAACCTACAGGTAAAATTTGGCACCTAAATTTCACGTGAAAGGTCAATTATGGTCAAACTTGAAGTTATATTTATTATGGTAGTTGGCAACCAAAAACAAATTTCTGCATTATAGAATAATTTATGTCAGGTAAAAGTGCCATTATGTAGATTTAAATCATGTTTCTCACCTGTCTGAAGATCTTGAAGTGTGCTGAGCCATAGCTCTTCCCAAAGTACAGTTACATTTTCCAGCTCTTTTATCATCAACTGAACATCTTCGATCAATCTTGGATAATGCTCTTTCTGCAGGTATCATGAGCAAGTTTCAACAATCTTGCTTTTCAACTGTAACCATGAATTTATTGATTCAAACCAAAAACATTTCCAACAAACAAGCACCATGCCATTGGAAAGTTCATCAATTTAAAACGGAGGAGGGCACTCGAATTTGCATTTTGCTAGGCAGTATCATCAGCAAAATATTAAAATAGGTATTTTTCTACATGATTCATAAAGCAGTCGATGATTTTTTTTTTTCATATAAGGAATCAACTATCATTCAAAACTATATTCAGAGTATAAATATTACAAAAAATCCTACCATAAATAGAAAAATTAACTGAAAACACAACTAGTTTTTCTTTTAAAGGAAACAAAACTTTTCAATGAATAAATAAAAAGAAGCAAACAATCGAAGTACAATTCAAACAAAAGAAAGAAAAAACAGCTAAAACAATAGACAATAAAAACAATAGCTATGAATCCATAATTTCACGTTTGAATGTAGATTATATATCAAATTGAAGATTAGAAATCTCCTTGACTTTAGTTTTTGCATCAAAAGATTCAAGCTCAGAAAGAAGACTTTTTTCTTACCTTTTCCTATTTTCTTCTTAACCAGCAGTCCAATATTTAAGATATTAAAATCGGATCTTATAACAAAACCAGCCCATCATCATATATTCTTGCATTGGGTCATGAACTTAGCGGATTAAGAATAACTGCCTTTGAGAAACTCTACACTGATACCTGCCTTCATTCCACGTAAACAGAAGACTTACCCACTTTTCCAAAGGATTCCACCACAACTGGCATTCAACTCTTATCCAAAAAACTCTAGAAGTGTCTTTTAAAAGCATAGTCAATAAAACTCAAAGAAGCTAAAATGACACTCAAGAGTCAAGACCATGATCAATAACATCAACTTATCTTTGAAAATCCTTATGTTTCTCTTTCTTTCCAAATAAATACCACAATAACAGGAATCTAAATGTGTGTTTTTCCCTTATTCCTCCTTAAGCATGAAAACTCCTCTACAAACAATCAATTCACATCCTGTACAAAAAATCAATTCATCACTTCTTCTTAGAGATGGTCCCTCTTTTTCAAGCTAAAATAGACAATTTCATTTTCTTGAAGAGAGCATATAATGGTACATTGAGCAAGGATAAAAAGAAAGACCAAACTGATGAAGACTCCATCAAGAAATCAAATACGGAAGACTGATCTAATTCTGATATGATTTTGGAGGAAATATGTGAACTGAATAATTTAGCCCCAGTCTAGAGAGGGTCAGAGATTTAAGACCTAAAGAGCCCCAGAATTGAATAATTTAGTCAGTGTCAAAGACTGAATCACTCAACAGTTAATCAGACAACAGATAGAATAAATTTAACACCTTTTTCCAGTCAGGAGCAGTTTCCCACCCGTTGCTAAAAGAAGCTTTAAATAAAGACATTCAAAAAGAGAAGGGAAAACTCCTCATCAAAATAAAATGTATTAAATATGAAAAGGCTTGATGAAATTAAATTAATGAAAGAAAGCGTGTTACCAGAGAACCAAGTATATGCTGAAGTTCCTCTGAAGGCTTCTCTTCATAAGAATTTACATCAACAAGCGTTGGGTATACTACAGACCATGGAGACTGCTTAGCCAGCATCATCACCAATCCCTCCAACTGCTTCCTCACAATTTTCTCAGGATGAGAACTCAGGCGAGCAAATAACTGTGGTGTCACTTCCTAGAATCATAAAATAAAAATAAGTTCTAAACTACAACATTATCAAATTAGTTCCAAAAGGAAAAACAAAAATGATTTAAAGCAGAAACAGAAATCAAACCTGCCATGGAGAGAGTGGGACTGTTGATAGAGCAGGTTCAAGAGAATCTTTTAACTCGGCTCCATAATTGAGAAGAATATGTAGAACGTACAATGTCGCCCTCAGTGTGTATTTTCCAGACTTCTGTTTCATTGACCCGCAGTCATAGCCTGCCAGCTGACCATCACAAGCTTTTATAGACGAATGCAAAAGATATTGTATAAATCCATTAGCAGCACAACCAAAGAGAGACACTCTTCTACTCCTCAGGGACCTCCAAACATCTACCAAGTCCTGAATAACAGTTACCGCACTAGTATCATCTAGGTCAATACTAGCATGCTGAAAAAACAACTTTAACTTGGAAGTAAAGACATCAGTTAGACATTCATTCCCAGGGTTTTCAGTATTTGACAAACCAGCTGCAGCCTCGATGATATTTATTACTTGCTGCAACAAGGCCTTGACAGTGCCATCAAGTTTCAAATCCTCTAAGGTCTCAGAATTCCATTCTCTTCGATCCTCATTAACAATTTTTGCTTCATGACCTTTCTGAACGAGAACATAAATCAGGCGCTCCACTTTTATGATTTCATCTTTAGTTAGTCTATATTTCTCAGAATGAACTTCAGGATCTAGTATAGAAGAAAACAAGCATGAGCGGAGAGCAGTTCCACTTGAAGCATGGAGAGAACTTTCAGCTTGAGCAAAGCACCAAGATGCATAAGAAACCCATGCCTTACCAAATGTAGGACAAAGGCGAGTGGATAATTTAGTCATCGTACCCACGATCTCCTCAATGATAAGTTCTATACTTGGTCCAGAATGTAAGTTCTCATTACAGATGGAGAATTCTCCTCTTACAGAGGATTTATCAGTCACATTAAACTCAGCAATCAGCTTAGGTATAATATGATCCAAGTTCAAAGCTTCTAAATCCTGTTTTAACCAACGAGAAAGTTTTAAGCATGCTTTTGATTTCAAAATACCATCATCAAAGTTTGACTTAATTGAGTTGAAAGACATGATGTGAGGATGCACAAAGGACCAGATATTTGTGATAGCATCTTCAAACCTATTGTCAGCTTGCATTAACAAGGTTCTCTCATACTGCAAACTTGAAAGGAGAAACAGACCATGCTTTTCATCAGAACAATTTGATATATGGTCATGAATATAATTGTTTAAATTATTCGCCAACATCAAGTTTTTCTGTTTACGAGCCAAACTTAACAAATTAATGCAGAGTTTAAGGGTGACTGGAGAAGTTGGTGAGATCACTCGATAAACCCGAAGAATTTTTATCCATGG
>JBBPDI010000004.1:4435741-4446086 GCA_037974545.1 Cucumis variabilis
TTCATTAAAGGATTGAGCTCCTTCTTGCTCGTTTGACTCGGGCATGGCTGTAAGAGAGTTATCCATTGAAATTTCAGCGGACCCTTAATTCAATTTCCATTGATTGTTCTGACGAAGAACTTTGCAGTCGAAACCCAGCGCTGTGTGTCTGTGCGCGAGAAGCGAGAGAGAGATGAAGGGTAAAAAAAAACTATGCTTTTGTTTGTAGCATGTGGGCCCACCTTTGTAAGAGCTAATTGAAAATTGACACGTTTGATTAGTGGCCCCCATGGCTTTAATAAATTGCTTAAACTAGAAAATTAAAAAAGGAAGAGAGTTTTGCATTATAAGAAAAAATATTAAATATTATATTTAATTTGGAGTAAAATTCCTTTTTGGTCCTTTGAATTTCAATTTTAGGTTTTCAGTTTAATTTTTAATTGGTATTATTGAATTCTAAATGTCACTCTTTTAATTCTTTTTAGTTTGTTTTTAATTTAGTGCCTATTACAATTTTACTTTTATGTGGATTTCTACATGTTAATATTGGAATTTTTTCAAAAATTATTCACACTTTATAACAAATTCAGTAAAAGACAAATTTATTATACTTAAAGCGTAAATATTTTGGTCAAATGTTCTATTTTTGACAATTTTCATTAATATATTTGTACTTTTAACAATGAGTATAAACGATTCTGGTTGGGAGGCATTCTCAATAATTCGAATTAAGTTTCTAATCCAATACAACCGATAAAATATGATATATGGTTTGGGTTGGGATGTCGAGTTGTATTATTATTATTATTTTTCGTTTCTAAATTTTAATGTTGGTAAATGAAAATCATCAAGCATAAATCAAATATGTTTTACATTAAATTAAGTAAAAAAAACTTTCAAAACTCATAAGATTGTTTAACTTTTATTAAATATATATATATATATATATATAATATTAATTCAGGTTAGGTCGAGTTGATCCAAATTTTTCAACTTTCCAATCCGAGACCTAACCCAACCCGAAAAAAAATCATACTTTTCAACCCAACCCAATCTACATTACATTTTAAACTAAGCCAACCCAACCCATATGATATGAGTTGGGTACTTCGGGTTGTCAAGTTACTCAGGTTATTCTTATCCATTACTTTTAACCTTATTTTTTTTAGTAAGGGGTCGTTTCGTTAGCGATAAAAATAAAAAGTTGAGTTGAAAATAATTATAATCAAGTAACTGGGGAGAGTTGACATGAATAACAAAGGGAAGTGAGAAATATGACTATTTTAGTGAAAAATGTGAGTTGATATGAATAATGAGATTTAAAAAACGCCTTTAATTATTATTGGATTGTTGGTTTTTTTTATCTACCAACCCAACTCTTCTAAATTACTCAAAGTTGTCAAACCTTGAATAATATCTTAATACCTTTGATTATATTAAAATATAATTGTACCATTAAAGATTTAGAGGTTAAATTGAAATAAAATAAAATTAAAATGTAATATTTTGAAAATTAGAGATTGAAGATAAGCTAGACTGACTTTCCATCAATCCTATTATTTGGTATCTTTCAAATTTGGTATCAAAATGCTCAACCTTCTAAGAGTCCAATCCTTCTTATGAATGAAGGGTTTCGTTCTTTCATTTAAAATAGAATTCAAAACAAAAAATTAATACAAAGTTAGGTTAATTTTTATGAATATAATAAACCAGCAAAATGTTTACTAACAAAATAAAAAGCTCATGAAACTGTACATTTTTTAAAATGACTTCAGATTTCCTTCTCTTTTTCATTATCTTTCTCCTCTTCTTTTATGATTTTTTTTCTTTTCATCGTCCTTTCCTTTTCTTGTTCTAATTTTTTCAAACAGTTATTTAGTTGTTACAAATATAAGAGATCCTGAAAAAATCGTTAGATATTGGATAACCAAATCTAAGATTGTGTGCAAAACCATCCTTAAAAAAATCGTTTAGATTTGGATAGCCAAATTTAGTCAATCAAATTTAAACGATCGTGTTTCAAATTTAAATAAATAAATCTAAACGATCATTTTTCAAATATAAATGATTGTTTTCCAAATATAAATAATGGTGTAGCAAAAAAATCTTGAGAAAAAAAATCATTGAGATTTGGCTACCAAAATTTAAACAATTCTGAATGGTCGTGTTACAAATATAAACGATCGATTGTGCTAAACGATCGTTTTCCAAATATATTACGTGCTCATACTCATTAATATAATCAGGGAGCATTTTTTGTATTTCTTATTTTGGGCGTCTGAACTTCTTTTGTTTTTTAAATTGTTCGTAAATATTATATTGCTTTGATCTTCAAAGTTAACTATATTTTGAAATTTTAATTAAATTTATGTCTATCATAACATTATTTGTTTTATTTTTAATGGCATCGTAATTTTATAAAGATAAATTAAAAATTTTAAATTATATAAAAAATATTAATTAAATTTGTTTTATATTAGACTAAAATCATAGTCTCATTAGGTAAGCATTCAACTTGCTTTATTCTAATCTCAATAGAATTTTGTAAAAGGAATTAAAAAAAATCAAACTATTAATTAAATTAGTATGGATTCAATTTACTTTATTCTAATCTCATAAAAATTTTATAAGGACAAACTAAAAAGTTTAAAACTATTTAAAACATTAATTAAATTTATTTTAATCCAAGCTGTAAAATCCCTGAGCTTGCAACTTTATTATGTTTTAATTTTTCATTAATTATCTAATATAACCATTGTAGTCTAATTAAGCCCACCAACCCCACTAACGATGAAGGACGATATTGAAAAACATATTTTCTTTAGGAATTAAACAATGTTATTAACCGATTCAAGTATCCTTCTAAACGATCAATGTTATAAGCTACCACGAGCCTAGACAAACTCAACTAATGATGAAAGTCTTATGATATAGTTTGTCACACACGTTCTTCACTCAAAGTACTATAAATAATATCTCTAATTCACCTATTGATTCATTCACAAACACCTTTCATAAGAGACAATTTTAGTCACCACAACATGCATGAATCTTTAGTTAATCTAAAGAACTTAGGTTAAAATCCAAAATCATTAATCCAAGGGTTTATTAGTTTGCTCATACTACAAACATTTACGTTAGTTTCTTTCATAATATGAATTTCTTAAGTTGATTTAAATTTATCAATATAGTAATCACAATATTGCAAGCTTTAAATAAAGTTTGACTAATTCAATTTTTTTCAATCAATTCCCAAGTATGGAGAGTTCCTAAGTAACCTTTTATTATTAATATGTTATTTTTTTCATCTAAAATAGGGTTTTTTAAAAATATAACAAATCTGAATTTTGCAAACAAAAGAAAAGGCAACAGACTCACAAAAATACAAAAAAAAATATCACAGTCATATACAATTAATTGATCACCCGCACACGTAAAATATTTGGTACACGGTACACGATCTTGTACCAATCGTTTAGATTTGGTTACAAGATCGTCTAGATTTGGCTATACAATCGTTTAGATTTCATTTCAACCCAAATCTAAACGATTATCTTTTATATTTGATACACGATATTGAACCAAATAACATTTTAAAAAATAATAATACAAGATTTATGATTAATTGAAAACAAAGATCATGATTTCAAAAAATATGAAAGAAAGATTACAGAAGAATAGAAAAAGGCGATGAAATGAAAGAAAAATTTGGAGAATAATTAAGAAAAGAAAGAAGATGGAAAGAAAGTTCAAACCTGAAATATTAAAAAAAAATGATCAGAGGCATTTTTATTTTTTTATATTTATGAAATTAACCATTTAAAATAAAATAAAATAAAATGTATTCAAGAACAACTATAAAGATAAATTTAAAATTTAAACTATTTAAAATATTGATTAAATGCTTGTTTATCTTAGTAAGATCTTAATCTTAAATCTTATTGGTAAGGACGAAATTCACTTTATTCTGACCGCATTAGAATTTTACAAATATAAATTGAAAATTAAACTATATCAAATAATAATTTAAATTTATTTTAGGGGTCTTTTAAAAAATAGAATTTACACCCTAAACAATTTTGAAAACAGAAAAAGTCATAGATCAACAGTAGAAAATTAAAAAATGTCCCGAAATTAATTGGTATTCAGTGTATGTAATATATTCTCTGTAAAATCGTTTAGATTTAGAACGATTTTTTTCAAAAAAAAAATTATACGAGATCATTTAAATTTGGCACACGTTTAAATTTTGATAGCCAAACCTAAACGATTTTTTCAAGATTTTTTTGGTACACGTTATATGATTTAGATTTAGCACATCATCGTTTATATTTAGCTATTTTTGTACACGATCCTTTACATTTGGCAATCTAATATTTCAACGATTTTTTTCGACACAATCTTGAACCAAATAAGTGTTTGAAAAAATTTATCAAAGACGATGAGAAGGAAAAGAAAAATTGTAAAAAAAATGAAAAGGAAGGAAAAATGATTGGGGAAGAAAAGAAAAATTGTAGAAGAAATAATATGAAAATGAAGAGCAAATGAAAATATTTTTTAAAAAAATTGCAGAAGAAATAATATGAAAATGAAGAGCAAATGGAAATATTTTAAAAAAAAAAATTGCAGAAGAAGAGAAAATGACGATGGAAAGAAAAAATTTCAAAAAAGAAGAAAAGAAAAAAATCGCAGAAGAGAAGAAAAACGAGGATAAAGAAAGATTAACTTGAAATTTTTTAAAAAAATAGTAAATTTTTTTAACTGTTTATTATATTTAGGTAAATAAACCTTATTTTTAGCTAAGTAAGATCCCAAATTTTGTTTTTATATAAGTAAGTGTGCAATTTACTTTATCGTAATCTCATTATAATTTTATAAATTGACATTTTAAAACTATTTAAAATATTATATGAAACTTAACTAAATAGGGCTCTAATTTTTAGTAAGCATGCAATTTACTTTATTTTAATTTTATTAAAATTTTGAAAAGAAACTTTTTTTTTTTTATGTTTAACTAGATTTAAATATTAATTAAATTTATGTTAGTCTAAACGAAGTCTTAAATCTA
Organism: Cucumis variabilis; assembly: GCA_037974545.1. Taxonomy (NCBI): domain Eukaryota; kingdom Viridiplantae; phylum Streptophyta; class Magnoliopsida; order Cucurbitales; family Cucurbitaceae; genus Cucumis; species Cucumis variabilis. The sequence goes on from JBBPDI010000004.1 coordinate 4,440,789, forward strand.
TAGTAGGTGAGCTTTCAACTTTATTCCATGTTTTAATTTTTCATTAGTTATGTGTTATAACAATTATATTTTAGTTAACCTCTAATAAACCCACATCATAGAGATTAGAGATGGACAATATTAGAGATCACATTACATCCCTATAATTTGATCTTTTTCAAGAGTTAACCTTGTTATTGGCGACTTCAATTCAATTAAACATGTTACAAAGACGATCCTAAACTAACCCACAATAGAGAGCCTTAGTTGGGAGATGGTTTTTAAGTTGCCGTGAGGCCATGCATGAAATATCTCGTGGTGTCAATTAATGATGAAGAGTATCATTAGATATGTTGTTGCATGTTAAATAGTTTCTCTAATTCATTCTAGCAAGGCGAAGTATGACTCTCAAATTTTGTGAATTTATGTAAAGAACGTTGGAAAGAGGGATAAATAGTATATTTCTTTTCCCAAGTATAAATATGGTTGAAATAGAGTTTTCTTTTGCTTAAATATATCTAGACTAAATTATATTTGTAGGTATTTATTAATTTGCCTAACAAAAAATTAAACTTGAATTGTTAAAAAAATACCATGTGTATTGAAGATGACAACTTTAGTGATAATATATTTCATTTCAAGTTTGTCAAATTACCTTTAAATAGTAGCATTTTGTAGGTTCTGAAAGTTACACACATTGAAAAGAAATCCATGAATTTTGGAGAAGGTGAAAATTTTGAATTTTTATAATTTTTTTATTTTAATATCATATTTTTCCAATATCCATGTTCGGGTTGTACCTCATTTTCACAACACGTTATTGATACGAGCTCTAGGTGTCTTCTTCGTCGAAGGTAAAGTTCTAAAGGTATGTCGATTCTTTCTACTCATTATAATTAATAAATGTTATTTTGTATATTTGATGTGTATATTCAACAATAAAAGATCATAATAGGTAATTTAACAAACTTGAGATGAAATACATGACCACTAAGAATTGACATCTTCAAAACACATGGCATAAGAGTTAGATGAGAGAAAGAATGACACTTAGCTTGTATATAGACACCGAACATAATGGATTATAGGTATCTATTTTACTAATATTTATAAGTTTGTTATTATTATTTCATTTCTCACTAAAGTTATTGCAAGTTTAAAGAAGAGAAGTTGAACTAACTTAGCTACAACTTAAACTATGTTTGAGTTAGTTACAATAACTAATTCTTATTAGGTGAATTTGCAGGGAAGAGGTGAACTAATTGCATCATCTTTCTAACGAAATCCTGATTCCTCCAAACATCTCTGTTAATTTTTACTGTGAAAGAACCTAGGAAACCTAGCTAAGTCAAATATTATTTGAGTGTTTCTTTTCAGTTAGTGTAGGGTTAATTTCTTCTGTGATATATTCCTTTGGTAATATTTATTCTATTGAATATGATGTACATTTTGGAATGCTTGTGAGGAAAGTTTAAGCCTAAACTGCTTTTTCATGGATTTTACTTCCAATACTGTATAAAGTGCCTACAATTCTATTTTTTTTACTTTGTTAATGTTCCATCACTGACATGGTAACATATCTTGTTATAGGAAAATCTATTAAATTTACACTTCTGGTGCTATATGCATGCATGGTATGGAGTAATTAAAATGTTCTTATTCTACTATATAAAATTTTCAAAGGAAGACTTTCTTGCAGTGATGCAACCATTTTAATGGTGGCCAATCGGTATGTCTTCAACTCGTGTGTTATTCTACTTTGAAAATGATTGAAAATTGTGTATTTTGTGTATTGTGAAAGGGGTGAGACTTAGACATATTTTTTGAACTTTATATGTTGTTTCCAAATTCAACGATGGTCTTAGGAACTTGTTTGCGGACTTTAATTAACTTCAACTTGCTTAAATGATGTAAGTTGTCTTCAACTTATATACTTATATATGGCATGTATGTGATTGTCATCCGAGTAAGTTTGTCTTAGAATCTTTTTTTTTTTTTTCAGGTTCTTTGTGGTGACATTCAACTTAGACCGAGAATGTTGAATCATAAGCCCTCTTATATTTTGGTGAAAGGTAATATTTATAAAATAAACCTTTTGATACTTTTGTTTGACTAAGTTGAATTAGAACAAGTGTTGAAGTGTTTTGGCTATCTTACAGTTATGGTAGTGATCATAAATTAGTTACGTGAATAGATTGTTTTGACATTTGTGAGTTTGACAAATCATCCATGTTGAAATATAATTAAAAAGTTGAAATAGTTTAATCTTCTAGTGTGTGGAATGTAGGTTCTTTTGTGTTACGACATTCTATTTCTTAATTAAAAAAGCTTTTTGTGTTATTTGAGATTTTAAAAAGTTGTTTAAAAAATGAATTTGGTTGATATTAGTCTTTTTTTTTCCTCTTAGTTTTGATAAACTTACTTTTTTGAATTGATAAGTTTGCTATCTTAATTGTCCAATAGTCTTATTGTTAAGGTGTTTATCATTTCCATTGAGTGCTATGTGTTTATAAACTTTTTGTGTGCTTATTATGTTGATCATGTGTGCTTGTTTATTTGGGTAATGTTACAATATTTTTGTATTAGGTGAAAGAATTACATGGCAAGAAATCTTCAATATTGATATGTACTTAGCATTTTTTTTTTGGCGATTTTGCACGTTTTCGAAGAATTCATTGAGCATAGAAACAATTTGAAATAGATATGTTATTAGTTTTCACATTTTTTTTGTCATGTATTTCATTGTAATACAATGGATTTTTGTAAAACCTTTACCAAATTCTACAACGAATATGAGCTTCCATGACTTATGAATAGTAGCAAAAATGGACGAGGGAGTGAAAAATGAGTCATAAAAAACTCATTTCACGCTTTTCTTGTGGGAAAAAGAGTTTTTCGAATTTTTCTTCAAAAATGATTTTTTTTTCATCAATTTATGACTGTAAAAAAGAATCATGGAATCTAATGAGAAATGTGCGATTTTGGTTGGAAAAGATAAAAAACTCCCATCTTTTCCAAAGTTATGACATGTTTATTGTGCCATCATTTTACGATTATTAAAAAAATATCATTAGATAGTGACATTTCATCAAAGTCACTAAGATGTAAACATCACTTTTGGTGGGAAACAATATTTTATGAGTTTTTGGACTCTTAATTACAATATAATAACATTGATATATGAATCCATAATGTATTGTGTCAAGGAGAGAAATTTTGTGTTCAAATTTTCAACCATGAAGATTCACACAAATTTGAAGATCAAATATACAAGTAAATGTCTTTCACATATCCTAATTTTGATTACAATTTAACAAAATGTTTATTCCATCAATCGACACCTTAAATGGACTACGTTAAATTTCCTAAATGAGAAAATGTTTATTTCATCAATCGACCTTTTTAGGTTGTAATATATTTAGTGTTGAGAACTTAAATTTTTCCTCAAGTTCTTTAAATCCAAGTTAACTATTGCTAAAATTAAATCTAACATTGGCAGAAAAAAAATCAATAGTTCTAAAACTTAACATCTGTCGTTTTAGTTGGCATTTCTAAAAGTATTTTGCAATAAATATAATCCACACCACAAAATATTAAACAATTTTAGCAATATATTAAGGTGTCACTAAGTATATAATATCTAAAAATATATTAAAGCTTTTCTAAAACAATTCTTTGTGATTGACTTCATGTGTTTCATGCTTAGCATTTATACTAAGTCCCCTCCATTGATGTAGTAAATATATTCTAAATGAGTCACACGTTTTTTTTTTAGAAAAATAAAGTTTTTTGATTTTTCGTCGAAAATGACTATTTGTTTCTATTATCGACTTATGACAGTAAAAAAGAGTCATGTACTATACTTAAACGAAAAAGGTGCACTTTTCATCTCTACTTTCCCATTTTCACAAGCCCTAATTCCTCGAACAACATACAACCCTATTGTTTATTTCCTTTGAAAAATAATATAATTATTGAACGGAGGGGGAGATTATTAGTTGAATTTATAGCCTTATTTTATATTTATTAGGGTAGAAATTAAATAGGTTGTCATAAATACATTACTAATTTCATTGTTGGTTTAAATTTGTAGGTTCATTATTATCGTTTAGATTTTAGGGATTGTTTGTATAATTCAAATTAGATCTTACTGATTTTTCAAATACAGATCCATTAATATTTAATACTTTTTTTAAAAAAAAAAAAACATTTTTCATCATTTTTTTTTACAAAAAGTTTTTTGAAAAAATCCATTTATTAAAAATTATCTTTTAAAAAACAAAAAGTTAAAAATAAAAATAACTTTAGCTTGAACTTTTATAATGATTTAGTTCCGAACTAAATTAATTTGTAACGACTTAGATTCTATAGTAGAAATTAGTATGAAAATTTAATGAAATTTCTTGCATTGATGTACTTACTAAAAACTCAATAATTTAATGAAATACAAATTCTATGTTATCAAATAATAAAATTGACGTAAAATTTTGATAGATTTTATTTTGTAGATATGGACTAATTGTCAATAAAATTGAAAGTATAAGAACTAAATTGTTAGATACAAAATTTAGAGACTAAATTAATACTAAATTGAAAGTATGAGAACTAAATCGTTACAAATCAAATTTTATTTGCTTTTTTGAAAGTTTAAAGACTAAATATGTATTTTAACCAAAAAAATATTCGAATAAAAACTAATCTATCTATATTTTGCCCAACGTGCAATATTCTATTTTGGTAATTACACTCGAATACGACATGAGCAAAAATAATTTAGTTTAAAAATAAGGTCAAACTTCATGTTACTACAAAATTTTGGGTCATGTAAAAGGAATTCAATTTTCCCATAAAAAATAAAATAAAATAAAGAAATATCAATTTACATCTCCAATTTTCCCATACAAAAAAATAAAGAAAGAAATATCAATTTACATCTCTAGCTTATATGGTATCAATTTAGATGAAAACTAATAATTGTACCAATTTATCTTTAAGTATATATATTTACATCCTCCATTACATTTTCATATGAAAAAATTCAGCTTATAATGTGTATCAATAAAAGCCTTTAAACTTTCATAAATGAATCAATTTAAATTATTGCATTAGAGGCTATGATATGAAAAAGAGACTAATCCTTAGAAGTGCATAGATCTCAAAGAAGGAAAAGAAAAAAAAAACACTAAGAACATTCGTCGAGACAAATATGTATCTCAAAAATACAAAGAACGAAGTAGCAAGTAAAATGATGGAAATGGGTACAAACATAGAGAAGAGCTAATTCAAACAAACAAACAAAAGGATACTTCAAACCATGAG
>JBBPDI010000004.1:4499442-4511070 GCA_037974545.1 Cucumis variabilis
AATATACTTTCACACATTGCTCGTCAACATTCTTAGTCGTCCTTTTAATCCTCATTTGTATTGTTTTAGTATTGTGTTTCTTATTACTGTGTAATAATCCTATTATTGGGTTTTTGACAAAATATTAAAAAAGGGGTTGTAATATAAAAGAAATTCGTATCTTTGCTTTCAAACCATCCCAATTTGAGAGAGTGGTCTTGTAGTTTTTCACTTGGTGTAATTTTATGGTTTGTGGTTTTTTCTTGGGTTTGAAGTTAATAAAGTGTGAACTCATGAAGTTGCTAGGTAAAGAGTTAATAAAACATGAAATCTACCACCACCAATATTATCAGCCCTTCAATCTTGGTTTCAAAATTTTCATTCACTACATATTGGCATTGGCATGTAGTTCTAATAACTTACCTTCAAACTCTTCTTCTTTGAAATGTGATATCCTCCCCCTCCGACCACTAATACAATTTTAAAAAATATCGTTCAATTCAATTTGATCAACTACGACCACAACGAGTCGACTTTTTTTTCTAATTTCTTTAAAAATATCCATGTAGTTTAAAAGGTTTTAGGTGTCCTTGGATTATATATATTCAAGTGATTAAATTAAAAAAAAATAAGTTGTTTTGAAAAGAAAAATCATACTTTTGGTAATCACAAACAATAAATTTTGGAAAAATGAGTCTATAAAATATTGTGGTTTAAGATAAACACTCAAATCCAAGTTTAGATAATGAATTTTAAATATTTAATGATTAATGTCTTCAATTTGTATGAAACACTTCGATCACCACTTTTGACTTTCTTTGCTAGCCAACTTCTGACAATTGTCTCCGTTGATTGTAGGTTGTCGAAATCTGGCCTCCGTCTCCATCAACTCTTGCTAACGAAACTTCAATGATTGCTTTTTGACAATCGTCAACCACCAAACTCGAGTGAATGTTTTCTGATGACCATTGCAGAACAACTACCGACCATCGTTGGCTATCGTCGGCAAACCTTCAGTCACTGTTTTTTGGGCTACTGTCTTTTGTCGACCCTTGACAATCAAATTTTGTCTACTATTTTCCAACAACTATTGTCGACTAACCTCCGATAATTTCTTTTCGATAACCATTATTGACCAACTTTCAAAGAACGTTTTTCGATGTCTTCCATCTGCCAACTTTTCAAGGATCGTTTTCCAACAACCAAAATTGGCAGTAACCAAAAATTAAAAAATTGGACCACCACACTATAGTCATTACCATATCATGCAAAGTCTTGACTCAAGTCTAAACTTTTAAAAGCTCGTGTAATGGTTAAGTCGCCAAATGATCACCTCACCTACTGATCACGCCTACTAGTCAAAATGCCTAATGATCACCTCGCATGTTGCCTGGTCAGAACGCGTACTCCAAAACAGAAACAAGTTAGAAGAAGGGTTGAGTCGCAAATCTTATTTTTTTAAAGACATTTCGTGGCTCTACTTTTTTGTGCAAACATATTTGTGTTGCCCCGTCGTCCCCAGAATAAAACAGTTGTGTTCTTCAATTAGTTTTGAATTGAAACTAATTGAAGTTCTAACACTCTAATATTCGGTATTCTAAAAGAGAACTTTTGAGAAAAAGAAATCGTTGATTGTTTTTTTGTATCTTAATAAGAGAAGAATGAAATCCATATATAGTAAGTAAGGATAGAGGCTCCAAACAAAAACGTTTATACTAAGAAACGGTAGTTTTAGCAAAAGTATTATATTTCTCTCCTCGCTTGACTGTTGGCGTGTGTGAAGATATCAACAAACCTACTTTGACCTATCTTCTCACTTTTTCTAAAACTTGAATGTCTTTAAGGCCCAAACCCATAAATGAAGGAAGACCTACACGTTGCAACCAATATAAGAATGCATGTTTACAATAAAATAATAACAAATATTTGCTAACTCAAAATTTTTATTTAATGTTATAAATTGTTAAAGCAAAATGGTACTTTTGAATGAAGGAAAAAAGTTTATGTTATTTTCTATAATTTACCCTTTAATAGGTCGGGTCCATGCATGTGTACTGTTGTTTAGACCTTTTCTAAATTTTAGAGCTTCCACGATATAGGTGACGTTGTAATTAAAATAATGCTCAATAATTAAATTCTACTTATTTAATTAGTGTGTCTCTTTCAAATGATTAGATACATGATTAATTAATTACTTTGACGTTAAAATAATTAGTTTTCTTTACAAAACTTGTTGTGGTTGAGGGCAAACCATAGAGCCTTGATGCTCTTTTTTTATGTAACTGGTTACGTTGTATTTGTTATTAATGAAGTTTGTGTTTTTCTTCCAAGAAAAGAAAAAGAATGTGGTGAAAGAAAAACATGAGGTTTATATGGCAGCATTCAACCAAAAGAGATATTGGACATTTTTAACAAATTAATTAAACACAGGGAAAAAATAAAATCAAACCATTTTGCATTGGGAAAATAAAATTTCACAGTGGTGTTTTACAATTTCGAAGTTATCCTTTCTCGTCATCTCTCAACTTCGACGTATTTTTTTTATTATCAAATATTGTATCTTTTTTCTTCTTATTTTTTTATTACACGATCGTGTATTAATATCTAAACGATCATACGTCTATCTCAGAGAAATAGAGATAGGTCACTGGTGAAATATGTCATTGTCACTAATAGATAAGTGATGTATTTAAACGATCGTTTAGATTGGTACGAGAGATCGTTTAAATTTGATACAAGATCGTTTAGATTGAATACAAGACTGTCTTTTGTGCGTGTGTAGCCGTTTAATCATGATGTATTTTTGTTATATTTCACGTTATAGCTAGTGAAACTTTTTCTTTTTTCAAAATCGTTCTATACGAAATGTAAACCTTTTCACGTATTGTTTTAAATACTTTTTAAAAGAATCCTTAAAACAGAAAATAACACAAAATAAAAAATACAAAAATTTATACAGATTTCAATATAAAAAAATATAATCTAGTATTGAAAAAATATAATCAGGAGTACATTCTTCCAAAAATTAACTACCTCCACTTACACCATTTTTTCTTTCTCAAACTCGTCTAAAAAAAATCAATCGAAGTTAATACGCTCAAACTTAAAGATGAATTATATACCATACTTAATTAAAACTCGAACCCAATAACATTTTTAATATAGCATTGCACTTTGATCTTCTAGTCTTTGACCTAAATTAAAACAAAACAATAATTAAATTGAAAATCTAATAATTAATTAGCTTTTGTGTTTTCTCTCTGATATCAATTTCACAGTTCAAATCTCTAGAATTCTTAATAACCACATTTTCTTAAGCATAATTCAACTAAATTAAGACATATTATCATCCTCAACCAAAAAGACATATATATATTCAAATCTCTTTGTCCATCTCTCTCTGTATTTTTTGTACGTAAAGTAATAATAAATTATTATTACTACAAAATAAAACTTTCATACAAACTCAAAACACTGATGTCTATATTTTGTCACCAAGGAGATCAGAGAGATAACCTCAGAAAATTGAAGGAAAACATACATATATATATACCATTATATATACAAAGACATAACAGAATTAGGAGATAAAAACATAAAGATGTAAAAATCCAAAAACTAGGGGGAAAAGTTGATATATCTAAATAAGAATATAGAAGAAAGAAAAACGTAACTATCTGATAAAATAAACAAAATCTAGAGCTCTCGTTGAGTCAGCTGGAAGAAGGTGCAGCTGAGAAGAGAAATAATAGATGGGAGGCGTCGACACGAAAAGTGAATCAGCAGAGCTCGCAATCAGTATTATAAACTTCACTGCCATTTTCAATAACTTCAAAAGCATACCAACCTTCTGAACCACCATCTTCCCTCCTCCTACCATCTACTAATTCAATACCTCTCTCTCTCTCTCTCTCTATCTATATATGAACATATATTACTTAGTATTCATTTTTTGGAAATTGAGGACAAGGACATGCAAAACATTTAATTCTCTTATCCAAATGAAGAGGGTGTCTGAGATTTCAATTTATTATTTTTTGTTTGAAGAAGAAATTTCAGTTTATAAATTAAAAAAAATTGAAAAAACGAGTGCGATTTTTTCAATTTATTTATTTTATTTCCTTTTCAAATTATATATAAAAATAAAATTTCTTTTTCTAATATTAAATTTAAAATCAGCTATTTGGGTTTAAAGTTTCGAGTTGGTCCCATTTTTGTCCATTATAAACTTTTAAAATGTTCACTCTTTCAAATTTTTGTCCACTAGATGTGGTGAATCAGTATATAACATTAAGTTTATTTGGAGAGCAGAGTTAGTAAAATGAATTTGCTTGATAATTGTGAAAAATAAATTAAGAATAAATGGATAGCACGATCTAAGCTTTTTTTTTAATGTAAATGTGAACAAGTATAAAAAAAAAAGAAGAAAAGTTATATTGAATGACAAATTAGTTTATTTAATTTACAAAAATATTTTTAAGGTTTGTGATTTTGTAAATAAAGCAAAAACAATCAAATTTATGTTTTTATTTGTGTGGGCTAAGTTTTATTTTTTTTTATTATTTTTGTAAATAATAAAGTATGTATGTATAGATTTAATTATTATAACTTGTTTTGTCATTTTTGCAAGTGTCTCAAAAAAAAAAATAGTGTTACTTATTAAATATGCAAGTTCAACTATATTTTATTATTCACGTTGGATTAAACTAGCTAGAGTAAACTTAAGAGACTAAAATAAGATTTAAACCAGCTACTAGCAATTTTCCAATGGTTTACTATATTTTTATAATGAACAATACTTGTGTATCTCGGCCTAACTATACTTTGATCTTTGTACAAATTATTTTAATCACTCAAACAACAAAGAAGAACACAACACTATTTTTTTCTCAAAAAGAAAAAAGAGCTTCAATTCTGGCTAAATTGTAGTAGTTAGAGTGCACAAAAAGAAGTCAAAAGATAACATGATATTTTTTCTATTTAGACTAACAACGATGTTTTACACAATTATATGTCTACCAAACAATATTACTGTCTATAAAATAAGAAACTATTTAATATGATATTTTAATTATTTAAAGAATAATGATTATGGTCTCTATTACATATAGACCCGTACTAGTTTATCACAATTCTAAAAGGAAATTTATAATTTTATTATAACGAGTATGATTCATAAGTTAGGTTTTTTTTTTATATAAATATTTTATAAACTTCTTAAGCTGTTAAAAAAAGTCATTTTTAAATTGGAGCTAAATTATTAAGATCCTAGGAAATAAACAAGACAAATATACAAATGGATGCACTTTAAAATTGAAAAAAGAAGAATGAGAAATAATAGAAGAATCATGAAAATGTACGCAAATAATTAAGTTTCAAGACAAGAACTCAAACTCCATGAACTCAAAAATGAAAACTAAACAAAAATCAATCATAAGAAATAAGAAAAAAATTGCTGTTAGGTGGAAAAAATAATATCGATGTGTGAGATGAATTTTTTTAGTTTAATAGGTGATTTGAACTTTTGACCTTTTATTTAATAATTACATTTTATACTAAACTATATATTCATCGTATCGATCCACATGAAAGCATAGTTATGTTCATGTAGTTATTTGTTTTCCACCTCTAGCCAAAATAAAGTGATTATGATCATATCGTCCCAACAGAAATTAGTTACATGGATATTGAATTATTTGGGTTAGTTACATGGATATTGAATTATTTGGGTAAACTACAAATTAACTTAGAAGTTGAACTCTAAAAAGTTTTGTTTATTTTTCAATTTTCAATTATGCATAAATATTTTTTATTTTTTATATTATAAATTGTATATTTCCAAATTCTTTTTACCATTCTTATCTCTAATTTTTTTAGAGGTAATTATAATTACAATGAGTAACAATTTTAAAAATAACAATTAATTATATAATGATATTTTAAAAAAATTACAAATATAACAAAAAATTTAAAGTTTATCAGCAAAATCAAGGTTTATGATTAAGCTTTGGTATTCTACCTTTGCCTAGTCTCGGTCCATAGTGGAAGGCTCTGCACCGCCTCAATGAAAAAGGCGCAAAGTCAAATATTAATTGCGCTTCCGGACCACTACTCGAAAAAAGGAGAGAAGAAGAAACCTGACACCTAGTCTATATAGCTGACGCAACTCCATACCGACGCCTCACTACTACTACTTAATGAATTAATTAACGGCTAATCTCTTTCATAACCTCTTCCCATTTTCTGGGAGGGTTGACTCTTCGATAATTCTTTGAGCCTTTCGTACTCTTGAAAAAGAAGAGAGAACGATCAATGAAAAGTTCAAGAGAATGCAAAAATCTTTTGTCTCATTCTTTGAATTTCGTTAGCTTTATTTAGATCGAGACAAGGTTCAAAGAAGATTGAAGTAGTGGGCTTTCCTTAAGCAACTGACCATACTTCGTAACCTGGGATCTTGTCTTTTTTTTAGTGGAATAACTCCTAACTATGAGGTCAAGGTAGGCTGTAAAGATCTTTTACAAGCAAGATGGTTTTAGAGGTTCTTTACTTGCTTACTTGTAAGGGGAAAGTCCCGACCGTGCCTTACTTCCTTTGTCGGTTCTTTGTTAGCACTAGATAAGACTTCTCTCAAAGATGAAATATCGTCGAATGGAATGCTATTCATCTTATTTGAGTCGGTTCTGAGGTATCTCCCGATTCCATGACTGATGAGAGATTGAATGGGAGTCCTAACCTAAGCAACTGCTTCTCAATATTCTTTGACCCTCAATCAATCGACTTTGAGAACTAATCTCAACTTTGAGTTTACGGCTGAACTCCGTATTTATGTGAGAGCGATGGAACTCCTTTTTTGACCTCCGCCACCTAAAGAGGAAAGGTAAAGAAATCACTCAACTCCTCGCAATATTCTTTGCGCCTTCTTCATTGACTTTCAGACTCTTTCTCTAAGACGGCAAAGCCGCCTGCCTTTCTTTCAATGCTTTAAGATGGAAGTAGGTCGAGTATAGAGCTTTCTCGATCTCCGTCCAGACGGACTTGATTACTTATTTCATTCCATCCCTACTCTTGGAAAGAAAGAAAGGATGTTAAAAAGATAGAGTCAACCGATAGATCAAAGAGTCACAAACCTTGCTGCCACTTAATCAATGATACATTTTGAATTTTTTTTTGCTATATTTACAAATATTTTTAAAATATTGTTATATACTTAATTATTTTGAATTTAATGACTATATTTTTCATATATATATATAAATAGCTCAAATACAATCACCAAACATTAAATGAGATTTAAAATTTAAAAATTTTAGAGGTTTAAAGCAAGAAAGATACAAAAAAAAAAATCAAAATTGGAGGTGTAACATTGACAAATTGAATTTATGAGATATTGGTCCACTTCAACATTTTCTAAGCCAAAGATTTATAAGAGACAAAAAGGTAAATTTCATCGAATTGCTTCTGATGATGAGATTTTTTCCCCAATTGTTTCCTTTTTTCTTTTTGTGTATTATTGATTATAGGAAAGATGGATGCTGGTTTTTTCTTTGCTAAACTACAACTTTGGTTTGTGTAATTTACATATCTCATCCTTCTATATTTTAAAATGTCTACATCGAGCTTGTATATTTTAGATAATTCTCAACCTTATTCACTGTAAGAAAACAAAGATTGCATGACCCTTCAAAACTTTATAACTACTTCCACAAGACATTTTTTTTTCTTTTGTTGTTGAATCGATCATTGAGGTAAGAGTTGTTATTGAGCTATCATCGTTGTTCACACGAGATTTTCAGAAAAATTTAATTTGTGGAGTTGAACTTGTGTTTGTGTTGTTTTGATATGATGTGATGTGGTTCGATTTCTAGTATTTGATCATCTGAATCCTCTTGGTTGAATATCTACGTTTGATTTAAGGAAGCAAAGCACGTGATGTTCTTGAAGTTGGAGTTTTGAAAGAAAACTTGTATCTTCAAACGAACTTCAATATTTGAGGATGCTCAACTACAAATAAACTTCAATCTTCGAGGGTGGTTGGCAAGTTAGGGAATAATTCTTTCCTCCTCTTCCTCTGATAGAGGCCTTACCACGCCCCCTAACCGGATGGCCAAATCTTCTGGAGTAAAAAAGTAATTATTTCTCTCTACACTTTTGGGGGCCATTTGGATTGAGGAAATTGGGATGAGAATAAGATTGCTGGGAATTAATGATGCTTGTGAATAATAAGTTAGATGCTGGGAATTAACAATGTTTGTGTTTGGTTATGCATGAGAATGATATCAAGAATGTATGAGAATAAATAAATAATTCAAGGGATAAAATCGGGGTAAAGTTCCTCTGAGATGAAAAATAGAACGATTTAGATTTTAAAACTCAGGACAAAGTTTTGCCGAGATGCCCCGAAATGAAAAAACAGAAGCAAAATGTTCTAAAACTTGGAACAAAGTTGCCCTGAGATACCACAGAATGAAAACAGAAGGATTTAGATTTTACAACTCCAAGATGAAAAACAAAATGATTTAGATTTTGAAACTCGAAGCAAAGTTGCCATAAGATCATCCTAAATTTAAAGGGAACGAATCACAAATCTTTGCTTCTTGAGAGGATTGAAAATCCTCCTCTTATGCTGAATAATAAACCTTTGCTTCATGATAAAAAAGAAATACCCATCAACCAAACGTGAGCTTTGTTAGCCCATATTCATTTCCACCCTTTTTACCCACAAACCAAACGGCCCTTGGAGTAAAAAAATTATGTCCCTCACAAATAATGATAAGAACTTCTATCTCCAGTGAGTTTTATGGACTTGGGCTTGGTTGGTCTACAGACCAGACCCATGGGCTCAATTACACGAATTTGAGTCATATTTAATATTTGAGCTAAATTAAACTTTTTTTTTTGCTCAATTGAACTTTAGGTTAAGTAAATAATATTTAAGGTTTTTAACTAGAATAGCCCAAATAGGAATCCCTATTTACATGTTGGACACAATATTGCCATAATTTTCACAAAAGTCCTAATGTGCTACAAAGTTACACAAATATTGAGTCCAAACAACAAAACTACCCACATTTAATATTAATATTAGAGGAAAAAAAATATGGAGAGATCCCTATTTCGAAAATATATATAATCTATTGTCATAAATATTTTATTATACATTTATTATTTATATTAAAACTTAGATATTTACTGAATTAATTATTTAATATATTTATTTTCATTTTCATTTTAAGATTATCATTTATTAAATATCCTATGTAATTATGATTTATAATTAAATTCAATTATGGTAAGATTTTCTAATCAAGATTTCCCCCAATTATTTTTTATTTTAGTAAAAAAATTTCCAATAATATACTCTCTCTCCGTACATTCTTTCTTATTTCGTTCATTTCATTTGAGTTTTTTTGGTGAGTGCATTGCTACATATTATTAATTTTGTTTATGAAATTATAAATTATAGTATACTGGTGAAATTTTTTGGCGTGGTGAAGTTTTTTTATTAAGAAAATTTACAGTGAATGAAGTATATATGCCACATACTTTCTTTTGATTTTATATTATTTTTCATATATACCATGTACTTTACTAATTTATCATTTATAATCATTATATTAATCTATTTTACATTGTTTTTCATATATTCAATCTCTTCGTTTTCCTTATTACCTACAATTTGATATAAAATTTGTTACAAAATTAAAATACAATGTAAAATATGTACATATACATTGTTATCTAATATTATGTTAAATATACAAGGGTATATATGATCTAATTTAAATCAAAACCAGGTTTAGTAAGACTTTACAAATTGACTTCTAATATATGAAAATCAATGCGAAATTGATGAAATATAATAAGTATATATCAGAAATTGTTAAATTACACCAACATACTATATTTCACAATTTCATACACATAATTAATGGTATAAAATAAATAGGCACTCATCGGAAAAATTTAAAGGTGATGGACGAAATAAGAAAGAATGGACGGAGAGAGACCAGACGAAGGGAAGAACTTTTGAACAAAATCATCAAAAGAAAAATAATTAATGGAAAATTTTGATCATAATATTACCATAATAAAATTAATTACATACCATATTTACATAAAATATCTAATAAATGCAAAATTCAAAATTATATAAAAATAATTATGATAATTAATTAATGGACTAAATAGGTAAGTGTTAATGTAAACAATAAATGTGTAATAAAATATTTTTGACAATAAATTGATATTTTTTTGAAAATTTTTTAATATTTAAATTAGTGTGAAGGACAAACCAGTTAATAAAAAACTTGAAATCTTAATAATGAAAATAAATGAGATTTTATGACATTTGTGTAAAATCATAGTCAAATTAGGTGTTTTTCCTAATTTTTTTTTCGAATATTTAATTATATCAAAATAATTAACTTGATCACCAATTTATGTCTTTAATTTTAATTTGAGATACATGTCAACCTTTAATTAGTTCTAAATCAAATTATTTATATTTTTTTGTTATTAATTTAATAAATGACGTGACAATTTGTGATTGATTCAAATTTTTTATTTAAGTTTAGTGCAGTTAGAGCGTTTGAAGTTGTGAGTTTTACTGAAGGGAATGAGAGAGAATACAAATTGTTGTCAATACTAAAGATGAAAGAAACATCTTTGAAGATAACTCCACATTGTTCATGATTCTATGAGAAGAAAAGATTGAAACACGAAAATAAATTCCTTGACCAAGTTTTTAGGGTTTCAAATTATTTTTAATTTACATAGATTTAAACTTTTGTATATATTTTGATTCATTTTGAAATATTTAAAAATATAAATATATTTAATAATAATTATTATTTTAAGTCAACGAGGTTCAATGCAATTTTTGAAACATCATACACTTTCTTTTATATTGAGAGTTACAATGCAACTTTGGAAAGTTCATTGACATAAGTTAGAAGTACAAAAGTATTGAGAGTGACAAAGTTTAGAAGTATAGACAACAATTTTATCCATAACAACTAGATTGGTTTTGAACGTTTAAAAGTATCATTACTATAAATGTCTAGTTTTCTTGAAAATCCTAGTCCTCGAAAGATAAAGAGCGGTGAAAAAGAAAATTTGTGAGTTGAACGAAGATGAAAAGATGTACTTGATTTCTAAAAATTCATGAAATATCAATTCGCTCAATATTTTCTATGATTCACCCTACTCGTACAAGGGTATAAATGTAACAACTAAAAAAAGAAAAAAAAACTCAACAAAAACTTAATTCACAACAAAGTCCACATGTGAGGTAAGAAAAATTTCAGACCATAGAAACAAAATTGAAAAAGACAAACTAAAGGGACTAAATTGAAAATTTTGAAACTACAAACATTTGCAATTTAAGCACAAGTTTTCAATATTTGAATTCCATTGGGGCCTACATGAATGACCAAAGCCACATGTAAACATATAGCCGTTAGCTTTTTAAAGCACTTTCTTTTTATACCAAAAAAGCCCTTCCTAAATTCTTTAGTATTTTTTTTTTAAATTTTGAAATACAAAAAACTCATTTCGAATCCCAAAACCGCCATGCTTTTTCAAATCTTTGATGCAATCTCAGCCGTCCATCACAAAAAGTGTTTATCAAACACAAACCTTTAGAGCTCA
>JBBPDI010000004.1:4561631-4579694 GCA_037974545.1 Cucumis variabilis
TTACCCAAACCAGTACACAATCAAACATCAACATAACGGTCCTTCAAGAATTAAATTTACACATAAGCGTCACTCACCCCAGTTTAGTCAGTTCAAAATAGTTTATCAATTCAACCTACAGTACCCTACCTATGCCTTAATATAACCGTCAATAAATAAACAATTTAATCGATTCAATCTCCTCAGTTCTATCATCATGACTAAATTCATATATCAGTAAACCCATTAAGAATCCATACCGTTAATCACTCATCACATTTATGTCCACATATCAAGCTATGCATTAAAATAAAAATGAAACACAAATATCACGTGCATGATATGTGTTAAAAACTAGTGTATATAAAACTATGGATGAAGAAATTTTTTTTGTTTTATTTATGCCCTTTCGTTATAAAGATCCTCACTATTACTTTGTTGTTGTGGTGCAATCCCATTTGCCTAGTTTTACCCATTCACCTCAAATTAATTCAATTCAAAAGTCATATTAAAAGCTACAACTTCTAAATACTAAAACCTAGTAAAAAACATTAAACTCACACACTCATAGATATCTTCAATCTAATGTGTTTGCTCAAACTTTCGATATTCTTCAAATTCATAATTATATGCATGACTTTTAATTTACTCTAAACTTTTGCTCTTCTTCAAGTTTATAACTAATAGACTTTTCTTTTCTCACTCTATATCATTATAAATATGGATATTTCTAGATTAGACCTAACCTAAGTAACATTTATCGTGTTTTCTCCATTCTTTATTCAAAAGACAATTTTTTCTCACTTATTATCTTAGCATGGTTATTTCATGTAGAAGATTTTTTCTCAATGGTCAATTGCTCAAACTTGAACTTTTCACATGGGTTGATGATATAAATGTTCAAGTATGAAACAAAGTTAGATTTTTTCTTATATATGTTTATTAACGTTGTGGATGTAGTATAATTGATGTGAACATAGTTATGATTTTTGTTGATTTTTTTCTCTTCACTCCCTATTCGTAGATGGCTTCTGACCAAGTATAATTATAAATTGTTAATATTAATTAAGATGAAATATAAAATATTGCTTATTGTATAATAAGAAATTTTGCGACCAATCACAAATTGCCACGTTATTTACTAAATTAATGATAAAAATACAAATAATTAAATTTAGAACTAACTAAAAAATTGAAATGTGTCACAAATTAAAATTGAAGACACAAATTGACCAATTCTGATGATACCATATGTTTTCATTATGGCTGTTGGATCAAGTTAATTATTTTAGTCAAATTAAATATTATTTACTTGGGCTAAAGTTCAATTGAGCCTAAAAATAAGTTTAATTTAGCCCAAATACTAAAAATATGATCCAAATCCATGTGGTTGAGCATATAGGCCTGGTCCATGGACCAACCATGCTCAAGCTCATAAACCCACTAAATAATTCTATAAATAGATATAAGGGCTGACAAGAAGAATAAAAAAAATAGAATGTTTACTTTGGATAAATGAAAATTTTTTATTTAAATTGATAAATAGCAAAATAGAAAAATATGGAATAAAAATTGCTAGAACAATGTCTTAAATGCCCTTACCTCAGTTAAAAACTAGAATCCTAAATACAATTATTCAATAAACCACAAATACCCTATAATTAAATCAAACTCCTCACACATAATTAATACCTATCAAAATTCTAATTTTTCCCTAAAACCTTAAAATTAACACCTATCACCATCTAAGCTCCACATACTTTCTGCAGTTGTTTCATATCTTCTTCAAATCGTGGGTGTTCAGACATTCAAATGTTCAAGGATTCAAAAGTTATCAATCTCTTCACATCTTTCAAACCTTTCAAACACTTAAGGTATTCAAACGTTGAGGGAAAGAGGGTCACCGAACAACATTTTTGAAACCCTTGAAACTCTTGAAAGCTGAAAAGATTCAAGTTCCCTTTCTTCTGCTTCTGTAGATTCCATCGAAAGAAATTCTTGAAACCCCTTCGTCCCCTTGAAACCTTCCATTAGTTGCATAAACGATTGGAGCTTCAAGTTTCGTCCCAAATACACTGTAATTCAGCATAATCAGACTCAACATATTTCATAATACATGGGGTCATAGGCAATAGATATTCATAAATAATTTGAAGTACAAAGCAATGCAAAACTATCAGTAAGTTAAACAAAAGAATAAAACAAAATTTATAAGATAGCTACACTTCAAAGTATCCGACTCCATAACGCATGCACTCTAAACATAATACACAAATGTACTGTAATTTACACCAATCAGATACAATATATTAAGAATGGATGCGATCATAGAGAATGGATGGGATCATCATAAAGAATGGATGGAATCATAGACAACGGATATTCACCAATATAGTATAATTACACAAAATACAATGTATTTTATATCAAACAGCAACCACATACTTTTCATTCTACATATACATAATTCATATACACTAAGTATTATATCAAACATACCTCAGCCTTTTCTTTTGTCATTGGTGCTTTACATTTCCAACTTCTATCCTTTTTGGTCTTTTTTTCCTTAAGGAAATTGATAGTAAAATTCCATATATTACTTTTACATTTATAAGATGCTATATACTGTTACGTTCTTTCCCTTTGGCATATCATTTTTTTTTCTTTCTATTCTCTATTGATTCTTCATTTGTTTCACTTGTTTCTCTCATCCTTGAACTACATTCTTCATTCACGTTTATCTCACCTCGTCTTTCATCTTCGTCTTGTTTATCTTGTTCACTTTTAGTATTATCATGTTCAGCAAGGTTATCTGAATTTACATAATATAGTACATTTTATGAATTGAAGTACAACCTAGACAACATACCTTTTTTTCATTCTTTGCTTCTTTCTCTTCTTCTTCACGTTTACCTTAAACGCATTACTTCCATTCAATGAGGTGATCTTCACAATACTATATGGGAAGATTTATGTGACCAGAAATGATTCTGACCATCACAAACGAAGTTTACACGAAAATAGACGTAAATACGAATTGAAAAGTAATACCTTTTGTCCAACCTGCAATTCGCGCTTACATAGGCTTGAGAACACCACTCTTGAAGTTTATGTAGTTGTAGTAACCTAGCCTTTCATGCTGCTTGATGGTCCAAAGTCAACTTTTTGCACACCCAAAATGCATTATGTTCCAACACCAGTGGCAAATGACAGACCTTCCTAAAGACTAATGCATATGGGGACATTCCAGTAAGCGTTTTGTATGTTGTGTGGGATGCCAATAATACAGAATCCAAGTGATCCGCTCAGTCCTTTTAGGATGAGTTTACCACTTTTTCTAGTATCTTCTTGATTTCTCTGTTGGAGACTTTCGCTTGATCATTTGTTTGGGAATGGTAGGCGGTGGCAACTTTATGGGTTATATTGTATTTTGACAACAGTTTTGCCATGATGCGGTTGATGAAATGAGATCCTTCATCACTGATAAGGGCTCTAGATAGGTGTCCCAAATCGTGTGAAAATGTTTCTCTTAAAAAACTTGCTTACTGTAATCGCATCGTTCTTCATGCAGGATATGACTTTAACACATTTCGAGACATAGTCAACGACTAACAAGATGTAAATATGGCAATTAGATTGAGGAAACGACCCAATAAAATCAATTCCCTATATATCAAAGAGTTCAATTTTGAAGATGGGTTGTTTGGGCATTTCATTACGATAGAAGATGTTTCTTATCCTTCGGCACCGATCATATTTGACCATAAGCTTCTTGCATCTTGAAATAGAGTAGACCAGAAACACCTACTCTGCATAACCTTCGTAGTCATCTTCTGTCTGCCAAAGTGTCCTTCATATGGTGCTCCGTGCATGACATTTAACAGGTATTTCAGTTGTCTCATATTCAAGGACACACCGGCCCCAGTTTATAGAGGAAGGGTTCATCCCATCTATAGAAAAAACATTCATGAAGCAACTTCTTTCTTTGTTGGTGGTTAAAGTCCTATGACCGTGTCTTACATACTATATTATTAACTATGTTAGCATACCAGGATTCTTTTACTTTAATGCGAAAGAGTTGTTCATCGGGAAATTTGTCTTTAATTTCTCTCTTCTCGTGCTAAAATTTTTCATTGCTAAGACCCAAAAAGTGATATGCCACTTGGTTCTTGGTATCTTTGCGGTCTATAATCTTTAAATCAAACTCTTGAAGCAATAATACTCATTTGATTAACTGCGACTTGACATCTTTCTTAGCCATCAAATATCTAATCGCAGAATGATCAGAATGTACCATAACTTTGGAGCCAACGATGTAAGTCCTAAACTTTTCAATTGCAAAAACTATGGTGAGTAAATCCTTCTCAGTTGTAGTGTAATTCTCTTAAGCTTCATTGTGAGTCTTGCTTGTGTAGTAGATGAGATGGATCACTTTGTCCTTCTTTTGACCTAACATAGCCCTTACCGCCACATCACTTGTGTCACACATTAGTTCAAAAGGTTGTGACCAATCCGACATGATGAGCATAGGCACTGAGGTCAATGAGTCTTTCAAGGTTTGAAACTCTTGAATATATTTTTGATAAAAAAAATATAGTATTGATCTGCGCATAGTAGATTACTGAGAGATTTAGTGATTTAGAAAAATCCTCTGATAAATCTTTTATAGAATCCTGCATGTCCCTATAAGCGCCTCAAAGGCTTCAAGTTTGAAGGCGATGGCAATTTTTTACCACATCAATCTTCACAGGGTCCACTTCTAATCTTGTTCTAGAGATCTTGTACCAAGGAAAAATTCCCTTCCTGACCATGAAATGTCCCCAGAGCATTGCACAAGCTAAAAGGCATTTGATGAAATGAAAATGTTCCATAAGGATAGGTAAAAGTTGTTTTGTACTGGTCTTTTCGGTGCAATTATAATTTGATTATAACCATCTAGAAAGCAGTAGTATTTTTTTCTACAAGTTGATCCAACATTTGGTCAATAAAAGTTAGAAGGAATGGATCCTTCTTTATCGTCGCATTTAGCTTGCGGTAATCCATACAAATCCTCTACTCCGTGATTATTTGTGTCGAGATCGATTCATTATTCTTATTTTTTATGACAGTCATCTTGCCTTTCTTTGGAACGCATTGCACTGGGCTCACCCATTCACTATTTGTAAATGGATATATGACCCCTCGTGTCGAGCCATTCAATAATTTATTTCTTTTCGACTTCTTTCATTGCGGGGTTCAATCGTCTCTGAAACTAAACAGTGCTCTCGTGACCTTCTTCCACCCTGATCTTATGCATGAATAAAATGAGCTTATACCTTGAATGTCTGCTAGAGTCCATCCTATTGCTTTTTTGTGACGTTTTAACATTTTCAATAATGTCTTTTTCTTCAGCAGCATTGAAGGGGGTGGAGAAAATGACGGGTCGTGTGTCATTCTCCCATAAATATGCAAATTTCAAGTTGTTTGGTAATGACTTGAGCTCTAGTTCTTGTACTTCTTCAATAGATGATTTTGTCTTCTTCTCGCCTTTGGTTTGCAGGTCCAAAGGCTCGAACTTTCATATGCCAGTTACGACATTGACCTCTTCAAGGTCATACGCAGGGTCCTCTTCTTCGAAGAATTCTTTAGTGCTGAATAATTCAAAGCAAGCTTCTTCCTCGCAATAGTCCCAAACTAAAGAAACTATTATATTACACCTCGCAGTATCATCAAGGAACTTCTTGGCGTTAGCAACATTAAACTTGATTTCTTCATCATTAAAACACATTGTAACCTCCCCTTGGTGGACATCTATGAGGGTGCAGCGAGTTAACAGAAATGGCTGCTCCAAAATGATAGGTACCTTCCATTAGATTTGTAGTCCATAATGATAAAGTCTAGGAATAAAAATTTGTCCACCTTTCTTAGTATGTCTTCAATCTTGCCCTCAAGTTTGGCAATGTATTTGTCTGTGAATTGGAGCCTCATATGAGTTGGCTACACCTCCTCTATCTCCAACTACTTGAATATAGAAAGAGTTATCTCCCAAGTCGCATAGAGCAGGACCTAGATCCATTTCTCCAACCGCGTAAGGTAGAGTGAAGCTTCTAGGGTTTGTCACCTTCTCTGGTACCCCATTCCTAAATATGTCACTTGTTGCTTGCGTTAGAGCTATAGATATCTTTTAGGAACTTGACATAAGAAGGCATTTTCTCTAACACATCAAGAAACGAGATATTGATGTGCAGTTGCTTTATAATCTCCAAAAACTTTAAAAATTGCTGGTTGTCATTCTTCTTTTTTGAACGACCTAGAAATGGAGGAGGCAGTAAGGGATTAGAGCTTGTCACCTTGTTAGACCTTCAACTTGTTCTTCTCGCTTGGTGTTCTCCATTTCCTTATAATAAGTGAGACAACCTCAATCATGTTTGAAAACTCTCCTTATTCTAGGTGAACCCCCACAACAATAATAATAATAACCCCAATTAAACAAATAGCTAACAACCCCAAGAAAGCTAAACAAATTTTGGCTTGGAAAAGATTGATAAAAGATCGAGACAAAAGGATAACTTGTTCCTAACTTCATGATTTCGAATTCTCCATAATCTAATTAATCAACTAGATTGAAAGTCCTAAACATACATTCTAACACAAGAATACAAAAAAAAAACATAAAGCTTGAGAGATAGCACTTTATAGAAATTTAATTCAAATTCAAGTTGTCCTCCAAAATGTGAAAACTATATTTATACTAATTAAAAATATTATATGAAAGGACACAACATTTAATTTTATGCTCTTTCAACTACCCTAATAAATGAAAGTACATATCATTAAATAAGTATATATTAATGACGTGAATGAATTTAAAATTTATTAAAGATGTGAATGAATCTTGAAATCATTAAATATGTGAATAAATCTGAATTTCTAGAATCATTATGACTCTTGGATGCCCATGTGACTCTTGAAGTGCCAACTCTTCATTAAAGATCGAAAATCTAGCTTGTAAACTAGCATCTAATCCATCTTGAAGTCTTTTAGCTCTAGCTTTTGTCATTGAGCCTTGAGCCATAATGATTGCCTATTGATTGGTTTGACTTGGAAAGTTCTCCCATGAATTTCCAGCAGGTGCTTCATTTTCCTCTTCATTTGAGTTGGTGTGAGCTTGCTGAGTCGCATTTTCTGCTTTACTGTTCAACATCTTACCGCCTTGTTTGGAGCGTTATTGTTTTGCAAGAATAAGCGTTATTAGTTAAATAGAAATTAAAGGGAAAAGAATTATTACTTGAGTTGCCAATCTCGACAGTAAAAGTAGAAGTGAGATTTCTACGTTTGGATTCAGGATGTAGATGGTAAGTTCCTTCCGCTTCTAAGTGTCACTGCTTAACACTTCTCTTTACTGGATCCTCTCGCTTGATTCGACATTTCTATATTGCTCAGGAGCAATCCCTTGGGTCTTCTGGAGAAGTTGCTGGCTAGTTGCCCCCAGTTTCAACTCCATATTTTTTATGGATGAGGCCTAGCTTTGCAGAAGGGCATCATTCCTCTACATGTATTCACGAAGGAGGCCTCCATTGATTGGGAAGAAGAAAAAGAAAAAGAAAAAGAAGAAGGTTTAGGGTTGTTGTTGTGGTGGTGTTGGGTTGACTGATATGGCCTTTCATTGTATTGTCTTTGGCGATAGTTAGGTACTTCACCTCTATAATTGTTGTGGCCACTCTGTCGAGGTTGGACATTTTTTTCTTAATCCCCCCAACTGAAATTTTGGTGGTCTCTCCACCCTTCATTATAAGTATTGGAGTAGGGGTCATTTTTAACATACGCGACAAGTTTAGTATTCATTAGGCATGCATTAGTGTTGTGAGGGCCTCCGAACCCCACACATCCAATTTCATGCACCTGTTGCACCATATGAACTGAGCTTCCTGTGGTATTAACTTTCTCTAATGCCATTGATTAAAGAAGCTTGTTCATCTCGGTGACTTGACCTTATAGCGCATCATTATATTTTTTATCAAATCCTTCCTCTAATTTTTCTTGATTTCCTTTTGTTCCTCGACTGTCTTGTTGTGATCCAAAGTCGTCATCTCCCCATTTCTAACTATTGTTGGTCATTGCATCCAACGTAGTTTTAATTTGATTAATGTGCTTCTAAACATACTTCCCACAAACACAACATTAGTAGTATGTCTATCCTCGCTCAATCATAAGTAGAACTGTTCTATCATAACACATGTTGAAATGTTGTGGTCAGGGCATCCTTTAACCATCCTCTTGAAGCGTCTCCACACATCTATCACGATCTCTCTATCTCGTTGTTGAAGGTCATAAGGTCATGCCTTCTTGCATTTTCAATAGGTGGGAAGAATTTCTTCATGAATTTATCAATTAAATCATCCATCTCTTTGTCTCATCGCGTAGCATGAATAGGAATAAGGTGAAATGCAGGTTGTCTCGAAAAATTTCTGGCATGTTGAATGAGGCACATATAGAGTATAAATTCCTTATTATCATGCGGGTCTTCGTGTTGATGACCCCCAAATTGTCCAATGTTTTGGATCATCTAGAGCATTACGGGTTTAATTTCAAATTTGAAATCGTAAAGATTTGGTGAATCTTATAAACTAATGGGCCGATCTAGATCATGGGACAAGTAGGCGGGGTTGGGTCCTAGGAAATTTTAGTTGGCAAGGTTCTCTAAGTTAGTTTGATCATACATGTTTATATGGTTTAACCTTTGCCTCTCTCTACGGTTTCTCTAAAATATTTGTTCAATCTCAGGGTCAATTTGGAATGCAAGCAACTCCCTGCCACTCATAAATTTATTCACGTGCTCTTCGACTAAAGAACACAATTCTTCTAAAATTGAATTTTAGCGCAATTTTAGCCCACAATTAAGCTAAACAGGAAAAACATTAAATTCCTTGATAACGACGCCAATAATTTGCTTGTTACTTTATACGTGAATGCATAGTAGTCATGGATGTGGTGATATGATCTCTAATTGAGCGACTATCTGGCGACTAGATAGGGTTATGCCTTAAAAAGTACCTTCCTATCCTATCCGTGTGTAGCTAATTGATTAAAGATAAACAATATTGTGCAAGTTTTCCTCTCAATCATCAAAGTATAAGTGAAGAGAGGTTTCCTGGTAAGTCCAAGGTCGAACACAAGAAATTCAAGATCCTAATTTATCCTATTGCACTACTAAACCATGCGTTATGATTTATACAGTATGATGTATGGACAATATTATACTATTTGCACTATGATGCTTGGTGGTGCAAGATAACATGGTGAGATAAGGGAAGATGAATAAAGAACTCATTATAAACGTGACATGCAGGAACAATCTAATTATCTAAACGCAATAATTTTTGTTCAATGACTTGAGACAATACAAAGCATATTTTAACTCTGAATTAAGGCGAGTTTCCTCTCAATAACTTCACCATACTTGCTCGCCTTTTGGGATCCAAATACATAAAGTCAAACCATGATTTTTATCCAATCATTCTACAAGTATTCCAAGTTGTTTTTTCTTGAATTAGGCGTGCAACCTCTTAGTACTTTTGCCACACATATTGACATTTTTACAATGTATGTAAAAGATAGACTTGGCGATAAGACTGCATTGCTACAATCTTCTCGCCAATCGCGTAGTTAGGCATGTGTTCTCATTTGTCAGATGATTACAATCAAGATCATTGTTCTTCTTTCGAATATATAATGTTCTTGACATCCACAATTAACTTAGCATAACATAAAATACAAGCATCAAGATTCTCTAAACATTAAAACATATTTTATCACTACAAGTTAATTAAATGTATCAAATGAAGGGAGAAACAGGAATATGGGAGAATGAAATAAAAGTTGCAATGTATTAAATAAAATAACTTTAGGCCTTTTGGTTGTATTTTTTTTGTTTGAACTTATTAGTTTCACATTCGTATTGTGCAATTCTAATCTAGGCAATATGTCACGAAGCATGTTCACCGCACTTAAGATCTATATCTTTCTTATTGCGTAATTAATTTTATGCAGCAAGTCATAGGTCATGATCATAACATGTGAGATGCTCACTATGTACCTCTTTATCACGTAATAGCTAAGTCCTAAGTTTTTCTACTACTTGTCCAAGTGCAAGCAAAACAGTAGGTTTACCTTGTCATTTTGGTGATATAAAAGAATAAAGGAATAACAAATATGAAGAATTACAAATGTAAAGAATGGAAATATAATCTAAACTACTAAACTAAGCTTAGAGAGTCTATAAATGGGGAAAATGGAGTAGATGTTAAGATGACGTGAACTATCTTATATGAGGAAGAATGAAGAAATCTCATGCATTATCAAGTAATCAAGCTATACAAGAGCCTTGGCACGATATATCTTGCTTAACTCGTTTGTGATTAAGGCGAGCTTCTCTTGAAACTCTTAAACATCATACTTGCTCACCTCTCAGGATCCAAGTGATCAAATGTGGTTAGGCGAGGTATATCTAAAAGGGTTCACTTATATTACTTGTAGATCTTTGCGATTAAGGATAGCAACCTTTTGATGCGTAGTGCTTACACTTGCTCACCTTTTGGAATACAAATGATGGAAGTATCTCGAAAAGAAAGAGAGAACTCTTCATTTTGTTCATTTTTCTGCGTTTAGACACTACAAATCGCGTAAAACAGGCATAATACTTATGTAAGATATATTTCAAACTACTTATGAATCTACAATAAAAGTTCCACGTTTTAGTCCTCTTTTTATGCTTTTTGGCCTCGTTATTCTAAATGAGAGGCTACAATAACATGTATTTATACACGTTATCTCCTTTTTAGCCATAGAGTACAACTTACAACACATTACAATATAAAAATAAAATGGAAGATAGAAGAAGGAACTATGCCTCAGAGTATAATTTCTCATCCTCTTTGGCTCTGGTTTTTACCTATTGATAAGGGGGAATGTCAATCCGATATTTTCCTTGGATTTTTTTGCTATTGTAAAATAATATAGGAAGTTGATTTAAGTTATTGAAGAAAAATTGCAATATTTTTGGTTCAAGTGGGGTTAATTATTTTGGATTTTTAAAAAGAGAAAAAGAGAAAGAAAAAGAAAAGAAAGAAAAAAGAAAATGGAAATAAGCTTTATAAATTATTTTTGTATAATTCGTTTCTTTTTAAAAACAAGAGCATTAAGAAAAATAAAGAGGAAAAGAAGGAGAGGAACTCATTTAGTGCAATTTCTTTTTCACTCTTCTTCTCCACTACTAAAATTTCTTCTCCCATTTCTAATCACGTTTTGGTTCAATAACTTTAGAGCTGTGTTGAGGGAGGATTTGAGAAGATTGGAAGCAGAGATTCTGCACTTTGGAGGTTGAAGAAGATAGGAAATTACAAGCTTAAGTCATTTTTCATGACAAATTTAATTCATACAGACATCTCTAGTTTTTGTGTTGGTTTGAACTGCTTAAGAGAAATTAAAAGGTGAGATTTATTTCTATTGAACTATTATTCAATTTCTAATAATTTTTGTGAAGGAAGCTTATACAAACTCTGATGTTAGATTACTGTTTTTCAAAAAGGCATTTAGGTCTTAGTTAGGTGGCAGAATCATGACGCCTCTGTTTTCTTTAGTTTTCTAGATTGTACAGAGAAAGTTAGAAGCTCTATTAGGTATGTTTGAAATGATTATTAAATTTCTTACAACTTTCATGAAAAAATCATGAGCCAAAAATGATTGGAAGTAAGCTTAATTTCAGGAACAAGTCAGAGGTTAGCAGAAGACCCAATTTTGGACTATGTCTTACGGGTAATTTTTGTAGCAATTTGTTGGGAATTTCATTTTCTTTCCTTCAAGAAGTCATAGAGGAGTTAAAAATGAAGATTTTGATCAAAGGAACATTAATTTTGGTGAAGTATTGAGAAAGTTATGATTATTCACAGTAGTGTTGTTGAATCTGGAAAATGCTAGGAAAAAATTGAAATGTTCTTTTATACCTAGGATTAAAATTGATGGATGTCATCTTTTGTGCACCATCTTAAGTTTAGTATAAAAATATAAGATTATATAAGATTCTGACACTTGGTTTTGGTTTGTTTAAAAGGCCAAGAGGAAATAGGCCGAGTCTATCACAAGAGAACTAGCCTAAGTCTGTGAGTGAAATGGATTTCAAACTAATTTCTAAACTATTATTAATGATTGTGTTTCTATGATTGAATCTAATTTTATGAATAATACATGATTTCTATGAATGATTTCAAGCCATAGTTCCAAGCTAAGGTTTTATAATGAAATATATACATGAGCACGTTATTATCTACTTTCTTAAAAGTAGTTGAAATAGTATCATTTTAAGCAAGTATTGACTCTTTTTAGATTTTTAGTTTTTCACGAATCATTTGAGTAAGCTTGAGTTTTACGAAAGATAAAGATAGCAGAAATGTTTTAATATTTTCATATGACTTTTTGAGATTTCTATTAACATGACCGAGATGTTGAGTCCGAGGCTATATGGTACCATGTGCACACAGGTTGGATTTCGTTGTTTACAGTGAGTGTACTTCGTAACAATAATGTTGTTGTAAATGTTGGGCGGGCCCCACTACGGTAAAGATTATGGGAGTGCTAGACAGGCCCAACTACATCATAGAGCTAGTAAATGTTGGTTGTACTGAACGTGTCCTACACAACGTAGATTTTATCATGATAGTTAAAATGTTGAATATGCTTGATATGCCTTACTATTTTTCAATGACAAACTTGTTGAGTGTTTGTGAAAGTTGTTATTAGTACACATTTGTATTTAAGGTTTTGAGTAAACAAATATAAATGTGTAAGGTTTCTTATGAGCTATGATTTCCAGATATGTAATTTTAAACTTAGTCACTCACTGAGTTTTATAGCTTACTCTTTCAAAATATTTTTTTCCACTTTCCAGGTAGAGATCGAGCTCGCGATGTATGATGGACTTCATTAATCTGCTAAAAGCTCCTAGATCATTAGCCTGTACGTGGGTAGAGTTGTACTTAGAGTCTGTTTTTTAAGTGTATATAGGGGTTTGCAAGATTTAGATAATTTAAACTTTGTGTAAGCTTTGGGTGTAGTGATTGTGTAAACTTTTGTTGGATATCCTTCTGGTTATGATGTCTTCATTAGAGTTGATGGCTAAGTGAGTTGTTTAAGGGCTGTATTTCATGTACGTCTATGGATTGTCTAGGTTCCACTGTGTTGTGTTCATATAAAGTATTTTATATACAAGATTAACATGTTTATCAGGTTCAAAAGTTGAGAACAGTCGACAGATATTGTTAGAGGAGAGCGATGTTAGTCAGCTTTATGTCATTTTTTGGGATAAGCTAGCAGTAGCTCGGAAGGGTGTGTGATAGAAAAAGTGGAAGGAGGTAGAACTCTTTCTTTCTTTTGTCTGAACTCTCAATTAGAAACTCAAGGGAGGGAGGTTGGATGATGTTTGCGCTTGCTCTTCGACCAAAATTATTGGTTTATGTCGTCGGGATTTTTAGTATGTAAGGCTAGTTCTTGGTTAGTGTATCTATTTGATAAGTCACTGGTC
Organism: Cucumis variabilis; assembly: GCA_037974545.1. Classification (NCBI taxonomy): domain Eukaryota; kingdom Viridiplantae; phylum Streptophyta; class Magnoliopsida; order Cucurbitales; family Cucurbitaceae; genus Cucumis; species Cucumis variabilis. The sequence goes on from JBBPDI010000004.1 coordinate 4,575,166, forward strand.
TTGATCACTGTATCTTAATTACTCACTATGTACCTTTTTATCACATAACTACAAAGTCCTCGTTGAGTACAAGTTTTGCTACTGCCTTCCTAAGTATAAGCGAAGCAATAGGTTTATCTGGGTGTCCCAGAGTTGAACACAGAAAATTGGTATCAAATATTAGTTCTAGAATCTACTTCTCAATTAGGTGGTATAAAAGAATAAACAATTAACACATAGTAGAATAAGAACTGGAAATAAAACTACTTACATATGCCTAGAGAATATATAAAGAGGTGGGAATGAATACAAGATGAATATGTGAACTAACTTGTATGTGAGAAGGAGTGAAAGAATGTCTATGCATTATAACATGATTAAGCAAGGTGATAGCCTTGATGCGGTATAGCTTACTCAACCATCTTATAATTAGGCGTACTTCTTTCAGAGTCATTAAATGCCACACATGGTCCCCTTTCGGGATCCATATGACTAAGAGTGATTGAGTAAGAAATATCTAGAAGAGTTCGCTTAAGAGACATATAATACTTCACGATTAAGGCCAATAACCTCTCGGTGCCTAGTGTCCACAGTTATTCACCATTCGGGATATAAATGATGGAAGTTGTATTGCAAAGAAAGAGAAAACTCTTCCTTATGTGCATTAGCCATGTCCTTGCTGCTTACCCTCTCGGGTAATTGGTGACTTACGCTGGCCAGGCGATGAGAATAGCTCAACTAACGTGATAAGACTGATAAACGAGCCTTCCTATCATAACTTATCAACAAACCAAATTATCAATAACACATTGACTTATGGATAGTAGAGACATGATGGATTGAAAGGTATAAACATGTAATATATATATATATAAAGAATGTAGGCATTCGACCATGGTACAAGATGAACAGTATAAATATTACATAGAGAATAAAAAATGGAAGGCAGAAGAATGGGAAAGAATACAAGTTAAGGGAAACTGGGAGATAAACTTCCTCAGTTTAGACTGTAAATTCTCACTTACAGTATTACCAGAGAAGAAGAAAAAACTCTTTACAGCCGACGAAAAGGCGACTTCTTTCCACCATTCTCTGTAGATTTAGGCCTATACAAGCCACCTTGCTCATTCAAGCGTGTTTTTATTGTTGAAAAAGGAATTCTTTTATAGGTATCTTTTTGGTGGGAACTTTTGTTCTTCTGATCGTTTTGGCAATGCACACCAAAAGCTGTCTGTGACATTGTCACATCGTCTCCATCTACCAATCTTGTCATTTAGCAAACCACTTCTCGCGTTATGATTTGGTCTTCTCGTCTATTCTTCTTGCAAGAGGCTTTGAGATTTGCTAACTTCTTCTTTTGTTCGTAAACCTGTGTTGAGACATTGAAAATTGCGTAAAACAGACATAATACTTATGTAAGATGTATTTCTAAAACTTGTATATTTACAACATAAGTTACGTGTTTTGATCCTCTTTTAATGTGTTTTGACCTCATTATTCTCATAGAAGAAGTTATAATAACGGATATTTATACACGTTATCAATTTTGAACACTTGTTCTAAAGTGAGAGGCTTCATTTATAGGTGAGAGTTGATATTGACAAGAGGCCAAACGCCATTGATGTTCCGAAAAGCTGTTGCGACGTTGCAAAGACTGTCCTCTTGTCCTTTCTTAGACTTTGGGACAACCAATTTTGTCTACTGGTGCTCAGAACGCCTAGCTGGTTTCTTTGTTGAATGCCTTGGTTGAAAACATCTTCTCATCTAGACATTATAGCACCAAACTTCACTTATTTTGCCTAAAATATCTTGTGATATAAGCATTAAAATGCAGGAAAACAAGGAAAAGATTTTTTTATGTTATGTTATTCATAAGTTAGCCAAATCACCTACTTTTTCCTTTATTTTCTCTTATTCGATCTCATGCGTTTAGACCTCATTATTTTACATAAAATGCTACAATAACTTGTATTTCTACAAGTTATCACACGCTCCCACCCAAAACACCTTTCTCCCTTGCATTTAAGATAAGAATGTAACTTGGGCAGTTCCAACGCTTCTAAGCGAAGCGCCAAAATGCCCAAAGTTAAACTTGGACTTTTCTTGAACTTAAACTTGAACTTTACTTTAAGAGAATGCCATAATGCCTACTCCTTAAAACTTAAGCTTTAATAAGAGCTTACTTTGCGATATGAAAATGCAACACTAATAAACTTGAGAGAACTTAATAACTTTATTCCTTCAATAACAAACTTGGTACAATTACAAGACAATGTTTTTAAGTAAGAGTGTAACGGGTTGGACTAGTGATTTAGGAGTTATAACTAATTGTATGTTATCAATTAATTAATTTGATCTTTGTTTAAGTTCTTGATTTTCAACCAAGCTCTAGTTGGTTATTAGGTTGTTAGTTAGTTTTACTTTCTGTTAAAGGTTTGTTGTAACCAACTTCCCTCGTGTCTAAATAGGTCTTTAAACCTTTTTTACAAAATCAATAAAAAAGATAAATAAATTTTCAGCATTCTTGCGTTTAGTTTTTACATCAATTGGTAGCAAAGCGAAGATCCATCGCGTATTCTTTCTTGGATCAATTTTTTTCATGGACGTAGAAGCTTCCTCTTCATCAAAAGATATGGAAACCAAAAGGACCAGTGTAGAGAAATCTGTAGCTAAAATTCACGGATAATTAAGAAAAATTTGTTCGATGTTGGAGAGATTTTATAAAACCTAACCATCACTTTTGAAACCTAAGAAGAACCTACTATACAGCTCAAAATAAAAGAAAATAAATCTAAGCAAGGTAATATTCAAGCAATGACATGTCTGCCAACATCAATTTTGCTTTAAATGAAGGCAGAAACCTTGTAAGAAACTTAGAAAAACACTAGATTGTCAAAGATCTTTTATCCAGAATCACAGGTGAAAATAAAACACAATCAAAGAAACCTATATTAAGGAAGATTTAGACCCCAAGAACACCACCGAAAGGGTTTTCAATGTTGGAGTTTGACTCTTCAAGTGAGGATGACAATTATTACCTTCCTACCCAAGGTCGAAGGGGTTTAAATACAAGGAGACACAACTCTCAACATGAAAACACAAAAAACAAAATGAAGATTGACTTATCCAGTTTTGATGGCCAATGGATATAGAAGAATTACTAGATTAGGCTTCAAAGGTAGAATTTTTTTAATATGCCAATATTTCAAATTATAAGAAGGTCAAGTTAGTGGCCTTCAAATTTCAAAGAGTTGCTTAAACTTGATGGGACCAATTAGAGACCAATCGTCGATACTATGACAAGACTCCCATATGATCTTAGCCAAAACTTCTAAAATTTATGAAGAAATGATTCCTTTCCATCGACTATCAACAACGACTCTATAATCAATACCAACTTTCTAAACAAGAGGATCGTTCCATCTTTGATTATACAGAAGGATTCCACCTCCGATTATACAGAAGGATTTCATCTCTTAGGGGCTCGAAACAACTTACTGGAATCTGAACAACAACTAGTTTCAAGATTTGTGCTAGGCCTTTGAGATGAGATTAAAGAAAGGGTGAAGTTATACCATATAGCCTACCTTTTTAATGCAATCTCCTTAGCAACTACAATCAAATAAGCTACTAATGCTTGATTTCCATGCTGATTTGGACTCATACTCAGTGTGTGAAATGTAATATTTATAATTTGATCTAGGTGATACGCCACTAAGCATGTTCACAGCATACAAGATGCTCACTATGTCTCTCTATATCGTATGATTCCTAAGTCCATATTGCATATAAGTTTTCCTACTGTTTGTCCAAGTGCAAGAAAAATAGTATGTTTACTTGGATGATCTAGAGTCTAACACATGGACTTGATATCGAATCTTAGTTCTAGAGTCTACTTTCCAATTAGGCGTTATAAAAAAAATTACCTAACTAAGGATAAAAGAATCAAAACTAGGACTATAACTACTTATATATGCCTAGGCATTATAAAAAAAATTACCTAACTAAAGATGTGAACTAACTTGTATGTGAGAAAGAGTAAAGGAATGTCTATGCATTACAACACGCTTGCACAATGCGATAGTCTTGATGCGATATAACTTACTCAACTAGCTTATGCTTAAGACGTGCTCCTCTTGGAGTCATTAAATGCCACAAATGGTCACTTCTCAAAATCCACATGAATAAGTGTGGTTAGGCGAGATGTATCTAGAAGATTTCACTTATAAGACGTATAAAACTTCATGATTAAGGACAACAACCTCTCGGTGCCTAGTACCCACACTTGTTCATCTTTTAGGATACAAGTGATGAAAGTTATCTCTCAAAGGAAAAGTCTCTTTCTTGCTACTTACCCTCTCGGAGCACTGGTATTTAAGGATTAGAGGTAACCCAGGGGTAAAATGGTAAATTGACTCAGTTGGTGTTACGAACACTTGTGAAGGACTAACTTACTGTTATTGGTTATATCCGTGGACACAGAAATATATATCTACAGTGAGAAGAGTTCAGCTGTGAGTCTTTAGTGGAGTGTACACACAGTTAACGAA
>JBBPDI010000004.1:4587291-4619851 GCA_037974545.1 Cucumis variabilis
AATCTAACCCAACCCAACCCTTATAATATGGGTTGGGTAGTCCGGGTTATTCGGGTTCAACCCGTATTCTTACACCCCTAATGTATATGTATGTATATGTTTATGATGTATGTATATTTATATGTAGGTATATGTTTATTGTGTATTTGTTCGTATAATTTTATGTGTGTGTATGTGTTATGTGTATTTTTCATGTGTGTGTATTTGTTATGTGTATATTTAATGTGTATGTATATTTATATGTAGGTATAAGTTTATAGTGTATGTATTATGTGTATATGTTTAGGGTGTATGTATATGTATATGTAGGTATAATTTTATGTGTTATATGTCTATTTAATGTGTAATGTGTAATGTGTAATGTATATGTATGTATAGTTTAGTGCATATGTATATGTATGCATACTTTTTTATTGCAATTAGAAAATTAATAAAAATTTAAATAATGTATGAATTTAGATAAAATTTGAATACATTATATTGACCAATAGTTTAGGGTTTAGTAAATTTGAGATAAAGCTAAGACGTTTTTATTGAATTCAATATTGAATTTGATATTTAATATGAATTTTATATTGAAATTGCATTTGAATTTCATTTTCAAATGCAATTTAAAATTTTAAAAATGTTAATTAATATAACTAAAATGGAGTATGTATAAAACTAATATAATATATTTATTTGTTAGGTCTTTTAACGAGATGGACAAGAGTTGGATGAAAATTAGAGATAAGTTTTATGTTGAGTACCGAGAAGGAGTTTTTTCAGTTTTTAGAGGTTGCAAAACATCACACAAATAATTATGGAAAAATAAGGTGTTCATGTAAGAAATGTATGAATTCAAACTGGGACTCTTTAAAGGGTGTGAGATGACATCTATTAGCCAATAGAATAGCCTCCTCCTATATAAACTGGGTGTATCATGGATAGTCCATACCTTGAACATAGGTATACAAACATTTAATGAAGAAACGAGTAGTAGTTACCAATAGTTGATGAAGAAACTAGCACTAACCCAATAGTTGATGAAGGAACCAACAGTAACCTAGTTACTAAAGAAAGTGAAAGGTTGAATATGCTACATGATTTACAAGCTGGTATTGAACAAGTAGAAGAGAAGGAGGAAGGTTTAGATTTAGAAGAAGAAAGAACAAACAACGTATTTAAGATGTTACTAAATCAAGCAAGTTGTGAGCTATACCCTGGGTGTTATGAATTTTTGTCACTAAATTTTTTGGTTGAAATGATGCACGTCAAGGATCTCAATGGTTGGAGCAACAAGTCCCTTGATATGATGTTAGAGTTAATAAAAGGTGTGTTACCAATGTGTGGTACTAACATTCCTAGTTCGTTCTATAAAGCCAAACAAAAATTGCGTGATTTGGGCTTAGGGTACGAGACTATTTATGCTGGTAAATATGACTGTGTATTGTTCTAGAACGGGTTTGAGGACTTGCAATAATGTTCAACTTGTGGTCAGTCTCGATATAAGATTAATTTCAACAGATCAGAAAATAATTCTATAAAATGTATTGCATTACTTTCTATTGGTGCTAAGATTACAGCGACTGTTTGTATCGCAAGAAAGTTCGATAGACACGTAATGACATAAGGATAAACGAGTGAAAATAGAGGATGTGTTGAGACATCCAGCCGATGCAGAGGGATGGAAACACTTTGATTCTGAATTTTTTGATTTTGCATTAGAGCCACGAAACAATCGTTTAAGGTTAGCCTCAGATGAATTCAATATGTTCAGTCATATGAGTACCTTGTACAATATATGACCTGTGGTGTTAATTTCATACAACTTACCACCATGAAAATGCATGAAAGAGTCGAACTTTTTCATGTCATTGCTCATTCTCGGTTCTAAATCTCCCAGTACAGAAATTAATGTGTACCCACAACCATTACTTGAGAAGTTAAGAAATCTATAAACGTTTGGTGTGTGTACGTATGATTGTCTGACAGATCAATATTTGTAGTTGTATGCGGCCTTGTTGTGGACAATTAATGACTCTTCGGCATATGGTGATCTATCCGATTGGTGTACAAAATGATATCAAGCATGTCCCATTTGCATGGGGGATAAATCATCGTTCGAAATACGTAAAAAGATAGCATTTATGGGACATTGACGATATCTTCCAGACAATCATGTTTAGCGTAGAAGTAGACTCTATGATGGAAAGGTAGAGCGTAAATCACCTCCAATTGTAATGAATGACTAAGAAATATTGGAACAACTAAATTCTTTGGAGTTTCCAGTAATAAGTAAGCATCATTCGTTAAAAGATAGAAAAAGAAAAAAAGTTATTAAATAGACTAAGAAAAATATTTTTTTCGATCTTCCTTATTGGCCAAGACTACTTATTCGTCACAAACTTGGTGTAATGCACATTGAAAAGAATGTTTATCAATTTGGTCGATATATTGTTGAATATTGAAGGAAAAACAAAAGATACTAGAATGTCAGATTAGATTTACAAGATTTAAGAATAAGAAAAGATTTACATTTGGTAGAAGTGGGTAACCGATTGGTCAAACCACATGCAAGCCATACCTTGATTAGCAGCGAGCAGATTGAGTTCTGTAAGTTCTTGAAACCAGTTAAGTTTTTCGATAGATTCGTTTCTAATATTTCACGATGCATGAATGAAAATGAGAGAAAAATATCAGGTCTCAAAACGCACGACTGTCATGTATTGCTACATCGACTTCTTCCAATCGGTGTTAAGACATTCTTATCGAAAAATGTATACACTGTAATTACTAAATTATGCAGTTTTTTCGTGATTTGTACACCTGGACAATAAGAATATGTGATTTGTCAGATTGCAGTCAGATATTATAATTATATTGTGCAAATTAGAAAGAATATGTCCATTTTCTTTTTTCAGCGTCATGGTACACCTTGCACTTCACTCCCATATGAGATGAAGGTTTCTGGTCTGGTTTCTTACAGTTGGATGTATCCCTTTGAAAGAAGTCTATGCACACGAAAACAATATGTTTGTAACAACGCACGTCCTGAGGAATCTATTGCAGAAGAATATCTTATGAATGAATCAAGTTCTTTTTGTTCACGCTATTTGAAGGGGATTAAGAACATATTCACTAGAGATGATCGAAATGACGATAGCATTGAAGAGGATGAGGTCATTGTGAGTATGAAGTATTCGTTCAGAAAGTACGATCATTGGAAGCGTTACGTTTACGAAGTATATCACAAGAAGAGAAACGACTCTTTCATTGGTACATCCTCAACAATGTAGATGAAATAGTCGAATACCATAGGTACACATTTCTATACATATCTTGGGGTTTTATACCTCACCGACACACAAACTCACAATTGTGTACTTTAGGAAACACTTTCCTTTGATACGTCATCGGGGTGAAAGCTTTCTTGAACTGTTTAAAAGACACCAAAGAGCATTTGTCGATTGTTTCAAAGCTTAGGTCTTTCGAGTGAATGACTTTGAGCATTTCTACTTTATACATATAAGTACTTTAATGCTAAACTCAATTTCAGGTTATGGCAGAAATGCATGACAATTCAAACATTTTTTAAGATTTATTTTCACTTGCAATGGGACCATCACTTGATGTCCGATCTTAAAGTAGATTCATTGTCGATGGCGTACGATTTCACATGTTAGAGCGTGATTTTCAACGCACAACACAAAATAGTGGAGTCATGGTAATTGAAGAAGGTAGTAGAGACAGTGCGGACAATAATTTTTACGATGTTTTGGATGAAGTATTGTACGTTCAATATCCATTTGGACGACGTGCTTGGTCATTCAAGTGTCGATGGTTTGACACAGACAAAAATAAAAATCATAGGACGCACGAAGAACTAGGCTACAAATCAATAAACACGTCTCATTTTTTGTTTATTGAGGAACTCGTAATTCTCGCAACCCAAGCACATCAAGTGTTCTACCTTGAGGATCCTAAAAATGGTATCAATAGAAAAATTATTCAAGCAGTGCAAAATAAACATGTATGGGACGTGCCAGAAATGGAAGATAGGATGGACGAACACGTCATTGAGGATGACACTCTGTGTAGGACTGAAGTTGATCCTACAAATGTAGAAACACCAAATATTTGTCATGTCGTGAAAAATTTCATAAACGATGAAGATGACAAACAATCATTACATCAAAGCAAGTCATGCGATGATGAATAACAATATTTTTTTGACATATACACACATTTAGTCATTGTTCTATACATTAATTATGTTGTGATACTCATGTTTATTTGTTTAATGTTTTGTTGATTTTTATGTCGGTAGATATGAAGTCTAACTTTCCGAGTAATGCACATGAGGAAGGCTATTTCCTTAATCTTGACGCGTTGGATAATGTAGGTGGTTCGTCGTCAGTAGGCGACACTTCAAGTTCGTAATAATCAGCATATTTAATACAATTTCTTTCTCATCTGATCATGTCTTTAAGTTATATATGCTTGTTGTATATAATCACAATATCATTTTTAGTAGACCCCTCTCATTCAGCTTCCACTGCGAGGAAAGTATGACTACATTCTTGAAACATGCATGTTGAGGGATACGTACAGCAGAATGGGAGAATTCCCATTTCCATCCCCCTTGGAGGGGACAAACCTGTCTCGGCACACGTCCCTTGTTTCAGTTGCACGATTGATGTGCTGACACGAGACACGTTTCCTATTCAGGTCCTGAAGTGGGCAAATGTACCACAAGAGTGCATCGAGATCGTCAAGGGTGGCCTAACAGTAAGTTTGTAAATTCATGAACATTTATGTATGTTTCTATTTTCATATAAAAGCTTTACTGACTTGAATCTATTTCTTTTGTAGCAATTTTTCGTGATTGATCTTAACGATCCAACATTGAATCGGTTGGTTGAGCATCAAATGCTCACTGTGTGGATGGAATTCAAGAAATTTAGTGACCCTAAACAAGCACGAGCAAACCCACCCCCAAGATTTGTCAATCGGGTGGAAGATTAACACTTTTTATGTTACAATATTTCATTTATTTAAAAGTATAACGTTTTGATATCGTCATTTTTAGAATGTAGGAACATTCAAATATGTGTAAGCATTTTGACTATAGTCATTTTTGGAATGTAGAAGCAATCAAATATGTGTAAGGCTGTTAGGGCGCAAAAGCCTTACAACCCTAGGAGCGACACATAGTCGTTTCTTTTGAAACAAGTAGAGCTGATTAAACTGCACGTTCGTCCTGTAGATCATGTCGAGTTATTCAAAGAAACACACGCAGTAGTAGTGGCGAGTCCATTTCATCAGTTGCAGAGGACGCTTTCGTATGTTTTAGAAAAGTTTATGTTTGGTTATACTTTTAATTATTTTATGTTTTTAAGTCTAATCATCTCTCAAACTTACAAGCTACTGTTGTACAGAATCAGAGAGTGGATCTTCAATCTCAGTCCGTCCGAGGGTTCTGAACCACTAACTGAGGACGAGATATGCGAGACAGTTTTGGATAGATGATCGGGCTACTCAAAAGGTCATGGTTAGGGCTCAAAACCCAAGTCTAGGACTGTCGCTTCATCTTCTTCCTCTAGTATGTATGACTACTAAGCACACATAGTAGAGGTTAACGAACTCAGAGTGAGCCTTGACAATGCTAACCAAATGCTCCAAGAACAACGCCTGAGGGAGAAAGAGCGAGATTGATAAATAGCGAACCATGCACGACAAATGGAAGAGATGAAGAAGATGCTCAAGGAGATGAGTTGGACACAGAGAGGCCTGTGATCACTTGGGTATGCATTTTTCAATATTTAATTTGTTTAACTTTCCATATGTGATATTCTAACAATAGTTTCATGTTATTTGTAGGTTTGACGTCCATTGCACTAGAGCATTAGACTTTCAGTTTTTTTTAATGTAATGTCTTGAATTATGTAATTAATTTTTTGTATCAAACATATTTAATGTATCATTTGATTTCGTAATGAATAATATTTTCATTTCAATCAGTTTACTATAAATTTTATTACATCGAGTTTTACTAATGAATAAATAATAATAATAATAATATTAAAAAAACAAAAAATAAATTAAAAAAAAAGATTTTACGACACCAACGTCGCGGAAGGCTTATGCGACGTCGGCGTTGCAAAAGTCTTCTGTGACGTCGACGTTGCAAAAGCCTTCCATGACGTCGGCGTCGCAACCTTCCACGACGTATTGGGGCCTTGCGTGGGGAATTTTCTGCGACGTGAGAGCGAGCTGCATCGCAAAAAGTATCCCTGACGAGCTTTCCGTGACGTGGCTACCGACGTCGTGTAGGACATTGCTGTAGCTTTCTGGAACGTTGTTTGGGATTTTCGGCGATGTTTCTGTGCGTTGTGGAAGACCAGGTTTATTGTAGTGGTCAAGTGCTAGTCCCATCACAAGCAAAAAGAAATCAGTGGAAAGTTTAGGGTTTAGGATTTGTTAAATTTTTGAGCGTTTTGAACTTGTGGACGCATTAACTGCAAGTGTCTCCTAAAGTCGATGATAATTACGAGTATGTGTAACAAGAAATGTTATATAACGAATATTGAAAATATCCACTGTAAGTTCTAAGTCAAAGGTTAGAAATGCATCGACGTGAAACTTGGCAATCTAAAAAATTTGGGACACACCCTCTCTACACTCAACCAAGAACTTATTCCGAACTATCATCCAACCCTTCCATCGTTAAAGACCTAAAATATAAATATGTTTGATCAATAGTTTTATATTCCTCCTATCAAATCCTAAGCTTAATTACTCCATGAATAAGCCATGTCCAATCCTTCTAAATTTGTCTCTAAAGCTAAGTTTAAACTACAAAGGCTACCATAATTGCAGGATAGCCAGAACAAACTAACCAAGCAAATTACTAGTTAACACTAGAAGAATATGGACTTTTCGCGACGTATAAAACGACGTCGCGAAAACTAGCATCGTGGTAAAACCACCTTTCGCGACGTTGAGAGCAACACATCGCCGTACAGACCCTTCCGCAACACCCAGTTGCCTCACGTCGCGGTATAGTTAATGAATAAAATATGATGGTACCTTTTCACGACGTGGTGAGGTCCTGCGTTGCGGATTCTTAATAAATCATGACGTGGCGTGATCCATGTCACAAAAAATTGGAGAAATGAAGTCGATTGTTAATCTTTCGGTGACGTGGTGAGGCTCTGCGTCACGGATTCTTAATAAATTGCAAACTTTCCGCAACGTGGTGAGGCCCTGTGTCGCCGATTCGTAATAATTTGCGACGTGGCGCGATCCACGTCGCGACAAATTGGAGATTTGAATTTCATTGTTAAACTTTCTGCGACGTGGTGAGGCCCTGCGTTGCGGAAAGTTTGCACGGATATCCAAGGGGGTTACGCTTTTTGCGACGTTATACTGACACACGTCGCGAAAAGATTGACCATTTGATATCCGTGCCAACTTTTTGCGATGTCACACTGAGACACGTTGCAGAAAGTTGAAAATAATTAATTCGTTATTTAATCTTTCTGCGATGTTAGGGTTAATCGACGTCGCGGAAAGGGTCTTTCTGCGACGTCTTGGAAGACGTCGGGGAAAGTTCACTTTATTTCTTCCCCAACACAGAACCGATTGTAAAACGAAAAGAAGAAAAAATCGATCGAGAGAGAGGGAGAGGTGTTGCTGCCGAAAGTGTTCTTGTTTCCTTCTTTCTCATCTCTTACTATTCCTCACTCGCTCTCTCTCCTTTCCTCTCTCTCCTTTCTTCTGCTTTCTCCATATTTTCCTTCTCCAAATTGCTCATCTCCCTCTCTCATTCTTTATAGTTTCTCTCTTAATTTTCATGAAAAAAACCTATCTTGAGAATGAACCTAAAAAATACTAAAAGGAATAAGACGAGAAATCAATGAACATCTGAATCGCGAAAAACTGTTCCGACGAGAAATCAATGAACATTTGAATCGCGAAAAACTGTTCTGATGCATTTGTCGCGAACCTTTTGCGATGCAGCGTCGTGGAAACTTTTTGCGACGCCGCATCGCTAAAGCCATCATCGACGTGCTACATCTTGCATTGGGGAAATTTTTCCCGACATTTACGTGAACTACGTCGGGGAAAGTATCCCAGATGTGCTTTCCCCAACGTGCCTGCCGATGTCATCCTTGACGTTGCAGTAACCTTCTCCAACGTTTTTTGGGGGTTTCGACGACATTTTGATACGTCGGGGAAAGTTAATTTTCTTGTAGTGTATCAGATCACGGAACAAGCAAAGGGCATCCCATACCAGATCACACAAGTATGAGACATCCTATTCCATATCACACAACAACAATAAAGATATGAAACATAGAATCCAAGAATCTCGATGACACAGCAAGGATAAGACATCTCACACCAGAACGAACAATAAGTTTGAGGCATCTCACCACATAGGGTACCAAAAATCATCTCATTACCACATTTCAGTTCATTTTTGTTTTATTTATAACTCAAATACATTTTAAGAATTTGAGATCATAAGAGAAATCATAGAATCCAAGAATCTCAATGGAAGGATATGAAACATAGTGGGAAAATACTTTTAATGTGAAAATATTTTTAAGAAGAAACCACTCACAATCACTTTACTTCCTCACCTAAGATCCTTAGCCAAAGGTCCCTTTCACCTTTTTGTAGTTCCTTGTCGTATTTGAGCTTGTGATGGATCTACAAAAATCTTTAAAAACTCATTCTTCACTTCTTTCTAAGTAAACATAAGGTAAAAGTAGCTCTAAAAATAGTTAGAACTTCTCCTATTTATGGACTTTTCCAGTGAAGTTTTTCATGCCAAAATGATTACCTTTGTCCGATAGTGAGACAACAACAAAATGCCACGTGTTACTTCAAGCTCCTTATCTTGAATCCAATTGGGTGGCAAGGTCAATCAGTTCACAGGCCTTCTTACACAAAGATGACGTTAGCTACTTCCAAGTGAATGAAGCTCGTATTGCATACTAGTTCAATGCATAGCTCCCTCGGGTCGCCTAGCCAAAACGCAATAGACGGAGTACTTTGCAAATTTTTCAATCACTAGCTTCCATCGCATAAAACCTCATTGATAACTTGTTCTTGTTGCAAGTACTCTTAACGCGTAGCTCAAAATGCAATCAGGGTCTCACATTACCTTATATAAAATCTTTTACTAAAACATTCATTTTGATTATCTTTGATATTTTACAATCATGACACTTACATGAATTTGAGTTGAATTAGAATCAACATTATTTCAGATAAATAAATTGAACGAGAAATAATATTTCAAATCAAAATTTAACAATATATGATTAATAAAATCTATTGTAATTTATTGTTAATTTTGTAACGAGATTTATGTATATTTGATATTGTTTTTTTATATTTTATTGAAATCTATATACATTTTTATTTTTTACATAATTAAATTATATTTAAATTAAAAAAGTAGTGAAAATGTTATGAAAATAGCAAAAGAAATGATTATCAACTAAATTACTGTTTTTGTTTCAATTTTCCAAGAAACGAGAAACGAGAATAGTTATCAAACATAGTCTCGTGTTTTGTTTTGAAAAAAGAAGAAACAAAAAAACAAAAAACAAAAAACAATAACGTTATCAAACGGACTTCAAATCTTTTCACTGTTTCCTCATTCTAATGGAGTTCATTTTCCTCTTCGGAAATGAAAAGTTGAATTTCAACCAGGTGTCTTTTGAATGTTTTTTAAATTTCTTTTCTAAAATGAACATAATGTAATAAGTATATTTTGTTTAAAATTAGTTAAATCATTGTCATAGTCCACCTTTCATTGAGTTACTAAATCTTAAAAAGACTAAAATGGAGGGGTTTTCAGAATCTCCAAAACAGAAATCTACATTTTGAAACATACAAAATAGGAATTAAACCCAAAATCTAGGAACCAAATGAGTATTTTTTTTAAAAAAAAAAAATTAGAAGTTTGGACAAAAACTAAGGTATAAAATGGTTATACTAGTGACCTATGTAAAAGATTTGATGAACCGTCACATTGTTTCAGGTCATCACCGCACAATTTTTATTTTTATTTTTGTTTAAGATTCTAAAGGTTTTCTACTATAAGGCCTCTTTTACTCACCCATAATTGTAATGGATCAATGGTAATCTAGAGATTGGGATCCATTTGATTACATTTACATTTTCCTTTTTGTAATTCTAATGACATATATGAAGCCTAATAAACGTAGTCCAATTGAGGATGAGCCATATCGTACTACTAAAGAAATGTAACTTGTCACCTCTGCTTTAGCTAGTCAAGGAGGAAAGACCCTCCCACATTCATGAAATTATGTGGAGTACCTTGAAAATTTAGTGTTAGTAGTTTGCTAATTTACTTTACCCAACTGTTGTTGGGTTTGGTGATTGTGTAAAAACTGATTAACAGGAATCGAGTATTTTATTATTAAAAATACATGCTTAAGATGTCTTGATTTTTTCTTAAATAGGGTAAAGATAAAATAAGATATCATAAGAATTCAAAGCTGTGAGTTAGTTAGGTCAAAAGTGCGAGGTCAAGGTTGAGGCCTAGGTCTCTTATGATCCTCGAGGCTTAGGTCGAGGGCATGCAACTTATGCTCCCAATCGACTAACTGCATAATTCTCCACTCTATTTTATGTTAGATGCCCAATTTCTTTATTCAAGAAGACAAAAGTCAAAGATGGACCAAGGTTACTAATAGTTGGACAAAAATAATAGTGTATCTTGGTCTATCACACTACACCGTAGAAAGATGGTGATATTTTGTTATAATATGTAAATATTTTTGTTTATTTTGTTATATTTAAAAATACTCATAATTATTAAGGGTATTTAGTTTTCTATTTTTTTTTGTTTTTAAGAATTAATTTTTAAAAAACATGTGTGTTTAGTAACTAATTCACTTTTTTGTTTTTTAAACTAGAAACTTATTTTTAAAAGTTTATGGAGGGAAATCGAAAATGAAAAAAGAAGCTTTAAAAAAATACTTTTGTTAAAAAAAAGAGTTGTCAAGAAGAATAGAAAATTATAGGTTTTACTTTGGGAAAATAGCAAAAATAATTTTAAATTGTTAGAATAGCAAAACATTAAAAAAATAGAAAAATAAATAAATAAAAGAATCCATCAATGCACCTAGCCAAACTGAAAAATACAAATTGTTTACCCCAATAACATAAACCCCCATTACACTGTAACTGAAATAACAAATGCTACAAAAAAAAATTCCCCAAAGACATAAAATCAGAAAACATGTCATTATTGTGAAGTTCCACCTCATACTTTCAGAATTTAAATCTCTGCAGGTAATCGTTTTCTCCCTTGAAATTCGGCAGGTTACTTCCTTCTTCATTCGAAACCCTAAAGCTATTTTGAAAACGATTTGAAAACATTTGTTCACCTTCTCAGCAAACTTCTCCATAATCACATTGAGGCAAAGCACATTAGTCTTCTTCCTCTTCTTCAAATATTGCCATTATTTTACACTGCTTCAAAAGCACATCTGACTTCTGCCGCTTTAGATTGCATTGTTCGTTCTTCTTCTTTGAATAATGTCATTAAAGTAGGTTAGTTGCTATGTTCGTTCTTCTTCATTTTTAATCAAATTCGTTCTTCTTTTTTACGCATTTTTTTCCAATATCGCCATGCAAGGAATATTTAGGACTGTATTTTTCAACAGTTTAAAATCTCCATTGTTGTGGGCTCTATAATCAATCACCATTGTTGTTAGCTCTGTAATCTTGGAAGATTCGAAAGAGAAGAGCTTTATGTTTAAAAATCTATTTTTTTAATTATTTAATTATACAATATATATATAGATAATCGATTTGTATTTATTTATTTATTATTAATATAAGATAAAATGTATAACAAATATGCACCATTTTAGGAGAAAAAAAGAGATTGTGTTGTATTATTTGTTTCTATTTTGAAAGGTTTATTATTTTATAAATCGTAGAAATTCTAGATATGAGGAAGGAAATGGGGGAAGGAGAAACGCGAAGAAGTGACAGATTGTGGTCTTCTGGGTACACTGGTTCAAAAAACAATTGTCAACAGTGGTCCAAATTTTTTCAAGCTCTTTAGACGAGGTATTCATATTTTTTTAAGGATTTTTCTAAGTATATCATTGTAGTCTACATTTTTATATCTTATTAAATGGTTCATTATAGGATCAAACACAACCTACAATGGCAAAAGGGTCAGTAAGTAAAAAAGAAGTTGCACAATCATCAAATAAGAGAGGGATGAAGGACCCTCCAAAAGAACCAACCATCAAGAAAAAGCCAAGAATAAAAATAATGGTAAGTAACTTATTAACCTTTATGTTCTCCTATTTATTATGAATACATATAGATTATTTAGAAGTTGTGCGCTATGTAGGTTTCATTAAGTCGAATAAAGAGAGCGAAACGTATAGAAGAAAGTGAAGAAGAGACTGAAGACAAGGTAAGTGTTGCAGCTTGTTGTAATACAATTAATAAACATGAACCAAATTGTCTAATTTAATAATCAAAACAAGGGGAACAGGAAAAGACAGAAAGTGTAGAAGAGAAAAAGGAAGAAGACGAAGTCGATGAAGAATGGGAAGCAGAGACGGAAGAACAAGAAGAGTCAAGATCATCAATAAAAGAGTCAAGCGAAACATGTCAGCAATCAATGAATGATAAGAAGGGACACAAAAAGAAAGAAAAAAGGAGAAGTTAATTGTATATAAATTACATAATTGCAACTTCTTTGTCTCATTGTATCTTATCTATTGTTGTAACAAAAATGTAAAATAGGTGATAACTCCAAAGAAGAGAAAGAAACAAAAGAATGACAGAAGAAGGAAAGGAAAAGGACCAATAAAGGAAGACAATGTTGAGGTATGTGATTTTGTACTGTATTTCACATGATACGGGTATTTGTACTATATATAGGTCAATTACATTGTACTACAATTACAGGGTATTTATAATACATTTATATATAGGGATTGATTATTTTTCCTGGTATATTGAGTATTGAATATTACATATTTATAATATATTGAATTTGGGATAGTATGTAATCGTTATGCAATCATTATAGAAAATATGTATAATTGATTATTGCAATTATAGTGTGTTTGTAAGTTATGGAACACGCTAACTTATATATTAGATTTTACTGTGTTGTATTTCATTATTGGAACTGTTATTACATTGTACTACAATTACAGGGTATTTGTAATATGTTTATAAATTGGGATTGATTATTGATTCTGGTAGATTGAGTCTTGAATATTACATATTTAGAATACATTGAATTTCTAATAGTATGTTGATCGTTATGAAATCATTATAGGAATATGTATAATTGATTACTGCAAACAGTGTGTTTGAAATTTATGAAACATGTTAACTTATATATTGGATTTTACTATGTTGTTTCTCATTTTTGGTTATCATTAACCTATTGATTATTACTCATCACTACTAGGAGTCGGTATACTTGATGTCCCAACAACGGAGGACTAATCCTTTGAGAATAAACCTACAGACCAAAAGCAACATAATAGATAAAATTAAAGAAAATCTTGGGGAAAGACTGACCTCTAGATTCAGTGAGGAACTATTTGGTCATTTTCTTAAATTTTCTATAACAAACCAATCATCCCAATTACTCCTACACCTAATCCAACGTATGTGCAAGCCGAAATCGACCACCCATCTAAATTTCCTGATAGGGGGTAGAGTGCTGAAATTTGGACTGAGGGAATTTGCCTTGATAACAGGCTTGAAATGCAATGAAATACCAGATGTTAATACATATGATATAAAGGGTGGAGAAAGGCTGAAAAGGATTTATTTTGAGACCCTCAAATCGGTGATAAGACATTATTTGAACATATATTCAATATAAGCACGACTAGAACGTATGAGGGTAGAATACGAATGACCAAGTTACACTTCCTAGAGAGCTTTCTACTCCTAAGACAATAGTCTTTGAGTATTGAGTGGGACCATGTCTTAATGGTAGATGATGACGAACTGTTTGATAGTAATCCTTGGGAAAGGATAGCTTTTGACCTCCTATTAGAATTTATGAATAAGGTTGTGGGTAGCAAAGGACAAATAAGGTTATTGATGGAAGGGTTCATTTTTCCGATCCTAGTTTGGGCATAAGAGGTAATTCCAACCTTGAGTACGCAACCAAGCTTTTTTACAACAAAGATCTCAAATGAAGTGCCCCAGATAATAAATTAGGCAACAAACACACAACTAAAATAGAAGGACCTACAAAAGAAAGTCTTTGATTCACCAACGGTATGAAACTCATTTTACAATAGATTTTATATGTAGATAATCACTTATAGTTGTAACATTTTTTTTCTTCTTGAAATAGCTTGAACTAACACCAATACTCGCTACACCTGAAGAATTGAGCAAACCATACTTCTCACTGTTTCTTGAGGCAGAAAAAATGATTCTCAAAGAGGCAAAATATAAGTTTACAAAAGTCTAAAAAGCTGACTGTGTAGCTAACGTGTTGCTTGGTAGAGGCATGCCATCTACAAGCCAGCTTGTGGATCCAAGTCTGTTGAGAGTATTAAACAAATCTAGAAAAAATGGAAAAAAGTATGGAGGAGATGGTTGTATTGATCAAGACTGTAGAGGAGAAAATGAACAAAAAATTTGAAGAACTGCATGTCAACTTAAACAACATTGTTGAAGAGATCAAAAGGAAGCAAAAAACTTTTTACAGTGCGTAAAAGACAACCGAATATATGGTAAGAATGATCTTTAAACTATAAGTTATTTCTCTGATTATGTGTATATGAACTAAAATTTGAAATTGCATTGTATTTGTAATTTAAGGGGCAAGGTCTTTTGAGAAGCACCTTGATAAGATGGAGGAGGAAAAGGAAGAAGAAGAGGAAGAAGAAGAGGAAGAAGAAGATGAATCTAAAGACGTAAGCATGGACTCGATGCATTAGAACGATCCTTAGAAAAGGGACGATGATGACAACGGTGAAGGAAGGGGAGGGGTTGCTGGAAGTGGGAGCCAAGGCTTGGCTGGACCAGCCGATAGATAACCGACATTAACAAAATTAGAAACATTATCTTTCAAAAGTAGGCAAGATGGAGATCAACCACCGTATAAGGTGATTCATAAAGTAAATTATACTACACTGTGTTGAAACTGTTTATAACAAATGTTTAAAACTAAACCATGTACATATGATGAAAGGCTAAAAAGGATGCAGATGAAAAACTAAATGAGTTGATCAGGTCAATTGATGAAAGTATTATATATGATGAAATAAACAAAAAGAAAGAAGACAGACTACAATTGGTATAGTGGATTACTGATGCTTTAAGGATTATCAATTATTGCCTTACATTTCCAACTCTAACTTATATACATCTTTTTGTTATTATACTATCATCAAATCATTCATCAATTATTATGTTATATTGTCATCAAGTTGTGTACATCTTCTTATTGTGAAACATGTGTACCTGTTTATTATGATCACTTAATTGATTGATTGATTCTGCTGTATGTGAAAGGGATACCTGAGCTGCAATCTATTTGGATATATCTGATTATTGGCATCAGTTACAAAAATACAGTGTGTTTATGTTGATTATGATGTATGTATTTGAGTACTCTGTTGGTTCCTATGCACAGAGTCAATCCTCCTTGGGTTCAACAATAAACACATTGAAAAAAAATGTAAAAAAACTCGGAAGAAAAACAAAAAGACAATAAATGGTAAAGGTACTAAGATAAAAATTATGAATGCCAGGTTCACAACCTAGACCATGGTACATTTGAACTTTATTGTGCTACTAATTTATAGGTTAAAGAAAGTTTTCCAATTGAGGATCGACTCTCAAATATAGAAGACAACAATCTAGCAATAAGGGTTATATTGAAACACGTAAGCATACCCATATTACAATATGCATAATTATACTATGTAACTTATAAATCATATCTTATTAATACAATATATTTTTTTCTAGCTGAACTCAACCAAGGGTTAGTTGTTAAAGATGGCAGAGGAAAGGGATAAGCGACTAAAGATATCAATTGATAAGCAATATACAGAGATTAAGCCAGCAACGAAGGGAATTATAATAGATGCAGCGAAAGAGAAAACATGAACATCATCAAACAACGAGAGTGAGAATGCATATCCAGAAATGACATCATTTGATTTGCATCTGAGTCAAACTTATAATTATTCATTAGACTTTTATGTTATGAGCTCTTCAATTTATGGCAAATCTTTTGTTTTGTTGCTTTATCTACATTTGAACAATATATATTAGTTTATTTAATAAAAATCTATTGTTATTTTTAGATACGTGAATCTTAAAATACATTGTATTTGATATTCAGGTCATCAAAATCTGAATATACTCTGAAATGGTTAAATCTGAAATGCATGTACATAAATATAGCATGATTGTTCAAAGAACTCAATATGTTCGATTTACACGGTTAGAGAAATCTGAAATACATGCATATAAAAATAGCATGATTGTTTGAATAACCTGATATGTTCAATTTACACAGTTAGATAATATATGTCATGATTACAATATTATGACAACCTGAATGTATCTAGATTGAAAGTTAAAATAGACAACATACAATATCGTATACCTTAGAATTGAACATGCTTAGTAAAGCATAAAATATAACAAATACTTTGTATGTTAAACAAAGAATAAAATTTTTATATAAACGAACCATTCAAATATTTACTACAAAATGAAAAAAAAAAGATTAAGTGATAAAAAAATTGTAACTGATACTTATAGAAACTATTGAATGGTAACCTAATGTTGAATGAGTTCTTTACAAGACCTACAATTGTGATCTCGTTGACCACACCTGCTGCAATGAACATGCCTTTTTCTCTAAAAATGACAAAAACCTCTTCTTTTTAGACCTTCCAGCTGGACATCTGACATGGGGAGGAAGAAGTCCATCATTGCCACCTTGGTAGGTTTTCTTAATTTGGTCTACACTACCAATAGAACGTGCTGCCTTCTTATACAATTTTATCAGATTTGAAACAGAATAAAACTTATCAGTGTACATATGCAAGTTAAGATTCCTTGTAGAAAGGGCAATACAAGCATGTGAGCAAGGGATCAAATCAAGGTCTCATTGGCGACATTAGCATGTATGGTCTAAAATATTGATAGGGAGTTGTTCCTTACGATGGTGGACTTCAAATTCATGTTGATCTACATAACATATTTATCAAATTGTTAAATCAAATGTTATTCACAAATAAGTTTATAGATAATAATTGCAACTATTTTTCAAGTCTCAGGTAACTTACATTCATTGAGCGACGTTCCCTTAAAGATTCTCAAATAATATCTTCTGCATATATTAATAGTTTCGTATGTTGAAAATTCCATTTGGTGCAACATTCAAAGAATCACTTTTGAACCAAACTATGAATTGATTATAAAAGTCCAATTATAGGTAATTCTCAAGATTCTTTCAACATAGAATTCATGCTTTGAAAAATGTTGGTAGTAATAACCGAGTATCTATTTCTCCTAAAAAATGCCCTAGCGCACCTATGTCTTCTGATATCTTCCAACTCATGCCTAATTGATGGAGAGAGATGATCAAGTTCTCTCATGTAGTACTCAAACATCAAGGGGGTATAGACTCTGGCACAACTGTGGAATGATTCCTTAATATAAAACAACTTATGGTTCTTTTTCAAGTTCTTATAGAGATGGAATGCACATAATCCATGCTCGGCTAATTTATACACAACATTAAACTCATTTTCCATACTCTTGTGAGCATCAGACACAATTACTATTTCATTATTTTTCACAAGACCAGCTTTAAGATTGCAAAAAAACCATGTCCATGACAAGTCATTCTCTGAATCAACCACAGCAAAAGCTAGTGGCACAATTTCAGAATTTTTATCAATAGTGCAAGCAGAAATGAACGTACCAAGATATTTGTTCTTCAACGTTGCACCATCAACTGAAATAACTGACACGTAATAATTCCATGCATCAATCGAAGCTCCAAAGGCCATGAAATAGAACTTGAATCGACCTTCATCGTTTGATTCTTCAGCCGTATACGTTCCTAGCAATTATGCAATAAACGTGATACTAGAATTGCAATGTATTTCCAAAATGAGTAAAATACTTAATAACAAATACATAGTATTTGATACATAGATTATACCTGGATTGTTTCTAATCAATGCATCCGTGAATACTGCCAACATTGCATAAGAGTCCTTTAGGGTACCTCTAATGGAATTCAATTTAACCTCACGTCCTCTCCAAGCCTTATCATAACTTACATTTACCATGTGATTAATCTTCATGTAATTAATAACATTAGAAGGGCGACAATTGAGCCTTGTCATTCATTTTAAAAAATGACTTTGTACACTCAGAAACAATCCAAGATGTTGTTTGCTTGTGATCATTTTTAACAATAACAACGGCACACTCATGTGTATTCATAACTTATGAACAATCCAAATATCACTTTTAAACACAAAAGCACGTAAATACCATGAACAGGATAGATCTTTGCATCAAATGTCAAATGATGTGTGGTTGGACCTAACTGTAACAAATTTAAAACTATTGTTCACAACCAACATATAAATCGCTTTCTTCAGTATTGACTTAGTTCTGAACTTTACTTCGACCTTAATAGGTAGTGCATCATTTGGTGAATCAAATGAATCAACGTCAATAATCCCTGATACATTGTGTGTAGGTTGCTGCGTATTTACTTCATTATTCAAACACGGTGTATTTCTAACACCCAACAGGTGCAGAATCAACAACCACAACAAAATCATTGTCGGAGAATTTTGACATAATCAACATAAGCCAATACACGTCCTTGTCTTCAACAATACGAATAAGGTTTGAACTCTTGCATCCATCCCAATAAAAAGTAATGTGACATATAGAAAGATCTAAATATGGAAAAAGTCTACCTTGAATGCACTGCATGAATTCTTAAAATGAAGATGAACATGGAACGAATACATCAGCCACTTAATATGATTTTTTTTAATATCATTCAGACTTGTGGGATTCTTATACCTAAGAAATGAATGAGGTTGATTCACTAATAAATAGAAATTATTCGCTACAATTAATTTTAATGAATTATTAAATATAAATATATTATCTATACTTAATAATTTTAACCAACACATTCATTAACTATAAATATATTAGGTTATCTTAATAATTTAGTACAAGATTTTTATTAGGATAATTATAAGGGGTATTTTCTACGAGGGATTTTTTAAAAATATAAAAAACTAGAAAAATATATTTACACTATATAGAACAATTTTAAAAACGAAAAAAGCCCATAAACCCACAATGAAAAATACCGAAAATGCCCTAGTCAACACACGAGTAATTGGCCACTTGCCCGTGTAATATATTGGTACACGATCTTGTACCAAGATCGTTTAGACTTGGTACACGATGCCATATCTAAACGATCGTGTATCAATATCCCAATATAAAAGATTTATATTTGGTACACAATGTTGTAGATTCTTTTATATTTGATACATAATCATTTAGATTTGGCTACACGATAGCTCAAATTTGGCTATCCAAATCTAAACGATCGTGTACCAATATCCAACGATTTTTTATCTAGATCTTTTTTATTTGTTAGATTACGATCATTGAGATTTGGGTTATATTTGTTAGATAACAACCATCTAGATTTAAACGATTGTGTACCAATATCCAACAATTTTTTTCAAGATATTTTATATTTGTTAGATTCGATTGTAGTCAAATCTAAATAATATCAAACGATTTTTGTTCAAGATCGTGTACCAAGATTTTTTATATTTGTTACACGATCTTGAATCAAATAACACTTTGAAAAAAAATGATACAAGATTTATGATTAATTGAAAATAAATATCATGATTTTTGAAAAAATTGCAGAAGAAGAAGAAAAGAAAGATGATAGAAAGGAAAAGAAAAATTTGAGAAGAAGAGAAGAAAGAAGATGTGAAAGGAAGAGCAAACTTGGAATATTTAAAAAAATGGTCGGCTTCATGAGCTTTCTGATTTTGTTAAATGGGTCATAAATATTTTGAAGTTTTGTTACATTTATGAAAATTAACCAAAATACAAACTATTTACACTTTATGGTAAAAAAACCACTAAAAGACAAAAAAACTCATTATACTTGAATTTGCCATAAATTATAAATAGTTTGTCTATTTTGTCATTTTTTAGAATTCCTCTAATTATATAATGAGTAACAATTTTAGGAACAATAATCAAGTATATAGTAACTGTTGAGCAAGAAATTTTGGTCAATTAAATCATGGTTCTCTTTTTAAAGAACATCTAAATAAATCATGACATCTAGAAGCAACACTTTCAAAGCTCTAAGCGACATCAGCAAGAGGCCAACACATGGTTCTATGATGAGTTACACTTACTTACCTAATTCGTTTTAGGGTTATGCAGTGCAAAGTACTGCAATCTATATTTTAAATTTTGTTCCATCTAAAAGTGTTTCTTAAACACCTTTGGAATTATGGAATAATTGTGAAGGTAGTTTTCATCATTTTAGAATTCAGGGTTGTCCAGCACGCATGCTTGATCCTAATCCTAAGAAATTGGAATCTCATTCAAAATTATGTTTATTTGAAGGCTACCCCAAAGGAACGATAGGTGGTTATTTCTAAGATTCTAAAGATAATAAAGTGTTTATGTCGAAAAATGCTATATTTTTAGAAAAGAACCACATAAGGGAGCATAAACCGGAAAGTAAGATAGTATTAGATGAACTTTCCAATGAAACTATTGCACCTTCAACAAGAGTTGTCATTAAAAGGAGTTGGGGCATTCTTGATGCCATAATATGTCAAAATTTATACAAAAAAAGTGTCAAGAGAGGTTGTCTCGATGTTAAAAACTCCATCTGGAAGGATGTTGGGAGTATAATGTTGGGGGAGCCTTCTCCGACGCGCCAAAGGGACAACGTCAAGATTGCCTTATCCTCGGCGTTGTGAATGTTGAAGTGTGGCTGACATCGACTGTGAAGTATGCCCGACGTCTCTTCCGTGCATTGGGGATAAGGTAATCCCGATACCATGTCGAGAGAATTTTTTCCCAATGTCAAGGAATACGCATCTAGGAACCCTTATTCCTGATATTGGAAGATATTTTTATTTTTATTTTATTATATATATTTTTTATTATCGTGAGATATTGTTTTGGTTTCACTTTGGAAGGGAACAAACAAAATTTATAACAAATTATTAAAATAAAAAATAGTAATTTATAAAATTAAATATGAAATTTGAATGTATAACAAAAATTACAATTGGTTCTTCAAATTGTTCAAAACAATTACATAAAAAGAAAAAAACTACCTTATATCCTAAAACATAGTTGCGGATGCCAAATTCAAAAAAGTTCAAACCTACAAATGACATAAAAGTAAAGTTAGATATATATCACTGATGATAAATTAAACAAATTAAAAGTTGAAAAATATGTACCCCAAGTACTCACGGTCCTCTCTGTACCTGACTCATTTCGTCAATCATCTTTCTTATCTCTTCCATTTTGTCGTGCATTTTCTTCCATTTTTTTGGCAATTTCTTCCATTTTTCAAGCACTCTCTTCTATTTGTTGGCCACGCTCCTCTAACCTTATTTGTTGTTCTTTAATTAAGTGGTTAGCATTTTTAAGGCTAGCCCTTAGTTCGCTAACCTCTCTTGCTCATAAAAAGAAAAAGAATTGGAGGTAGTACTCTTTCGAGACTAGGGCTTGGGGCTCCAAGCAAGACCTTTTGAATAGCTTAATCGCCTACCTAAAATGATTTTACATATCTTGTCCCCAGAGTGTGATTGAAAACCTTCTGGGGTGGGTTGGGACTGGAGTTCCAACATTTGATGTTGCACCATAAAAGTTTTAAGTTGTGAAATAAGAATTAAAAGCAGAACGTACAAGAAAAAGTTCTCATAAACTTACATGCACATCCGTTGCCGCCTATAAAACGAACTCACCAGTGTTTCTCTAAACAACTTGCACGGTCCACTGGGGACTACATTCTTCAATGAGCTTGTGTTTTCATTGTACCAACTACTTGGATTCGCTGGTTGTAAGGTTGCTTCGCTCTAATAGCCTTGTTGATCCTTAATTTCTCTTACATGCAAACAATCGAAATGTTACATCCAAACAACAAAAATGAAGTACTATGAAGTAAAAGTAGAAGATATAAATCACATGAAATGAGTGAGTGATCGATCAGTACTGAAATCGAGCACGGACCAACGCTACAAAAAAAATATGTAAGGATTAGTTTTCTACATATGTAGATTTAACATATATATAAGGTAATTTTCAAACTTACCCGTAGGTCGCCCTTGAAGATCTCGATGTACTCTAGAGGTACACTAACCCGCTTAAGAGCCTGGATTGTAAATGTGTCTCGCGTTAATACATCGATGGTGTTGCTGAACTGAATAAAATGTGGCAAGATAGGCTTGTCCCCTCTTAAAGTGATCAATATAAGGTTCTTTCCATTTTGTTGTACATATTTATCCAACTCCAAGTTCTGGGAGTGCTGACGTCTCCTCGGAGTGAGAGTGGGAGTGGGTTGAGGATCTATGAAAAAAGATTAATATCATAAACATAAACTTAATTATCAATTCAAGTGTTTATGTAATAGGACTAATGTGAAGTAGTGTTGCCCACCAAAAACGATCCTTCCGTGTTATTGAACACTGCGTCCAACTCTAGGTATCTGCCTGATGGAAATCATGGGGAAATGACATAATACCTGTAGACATAAAAACCAACAAGCGTTAAATAAATGTGAGTATCTTAAACTAAATGTATAAAAGAATGACTAATGTGTATGTGTCAAGAAGGCATTATTATTCAGCGTCGCTTGATCCGCTTTGAGGTGATGCTAATTGTTTATCATCATCGCTTATGCAGTCGTCAGCGACATGACGCACATTCGATCTTCCACCATTGTAGGATCAACTTCAAGCCTATACAAAGTGTCATCTTCATTGTGTTTATCCACACGATGTCCGACAACAATTTCCAATACACTAAATTGCTCATTCTCAATATCTTCCACTTAGAGCATGTCTCATATACGTTTATTTTTTACCACTCTAACAACTTTCCAATTGGTACCATTTTTACGTCTTCGAGGTAAAATGCTTGATATGTTTAAGTTGCGAGAATTATCAGTTCCTTAGACAAAAAACGCAACATGTTGATTGATTTGTAGCCTAATTCCACGTGTATCTTATGGTTTTTGTTATTGTCAGTGTCAAACCATCTACACTTAAATAGCCAAGCACATCGTCCCAATAGATATTGAACGTACAACAGTTCATTGAAAACACCGTAAAAATTGTTGTTGGCACTTCTACCTCCACTATTTTCACCAATTATCATGACTCTACTGTTTTGTGTAGTTTGTCGGGAATCATGCTCCAATGTCTGAAATTGTACCTCTCCCGACAATGCATCTACTGTAAGAGTGAACATCAAGTGAAATCCCATCACAAGTGAGAAGAAATCATGAGAAAGGTTTTCTCTCTCATGCATTTCTAGAACCTGAAATTGATATAAATGAATATATATAAATTATGAAATAAACATATATCAATTCTCAAATTCATTTGCTCTATATACCTGAGCTTTAAATCAATCAAGAAATGTTCGTTGATGTCTTTTAAATAAGTTAGAAATGCTTTAACCCTGATGACGTACATAATTGTGAGTTTGTATGAATACAATAACAAAGACTTAAGATAACAAATGAAGTATAAAGTTGGAAATGTGGTTGAAGGGATAAAAGCCCTATGGCAACAAAAGAATTTATAGAACCATTCCTCAATTTAATTTGGAAATCCCAAAATACCAATATCAACCTCAATTGTTTCCTAACGTATCAACCTCAATTGTTTCCTAAAGTACATAATTGTGAGTTTGTATGAATACAATAACAAAGACTTAAGATAGCAAATGAAGTATAAAGTTGGAAATGCGGTTGAAGGGATAAAGGCCCTATGGCAACAAAAGAATTTATAGAACCATTCCTCAATTTAATTTGGAAATCCTAAAATACCAATATGTTGGTAAAATAATATAGAAACAAATTTTCTTATTATAACTTAAAGGCTAAACATGCTTTCTAATTATAGATTAGAGAAAGAAAACTTGTTTGACGTCTCTGAATCTACAAAATAAATCTCCAAATTGGGACACCACCCTTCGAAAACTTTCCTATCCTTTGGCATGAGATTGGTTTGTGAGAACTAATTGGGATGAGAAAAATTTTAGAGATTTTTTAGAGAAATTGTTTTGCAAAAAAACAAAATTATTAGTTTTATTTTGGTTAAGGAAAACTATTTTTCTTCTGCATATTTATAACTCTATTTCCTTCATGGATTAAGAAAGAGAGTAGGAGAAAATTATGGAATTCTATTAATTTAAAAAATATTAACTTAAGGTGGCTAAAAAATCTTGAGAGGAGCATGTGAGGAAACGACCTTCTCTAAAGACACTTTAGGGTAGACATCTTCTTGGATGGAGAATTTTCAATGTCTTTTCCATTCACTTTTATCTTGTCTCGACGAATCTTCTCGAGAAGAGCTAAAGGACGTACGGATTGTTCAACTGGTTTGGCAACTGGCTTTAAGGTACCAACTTCTTCAATGGCTGAATCAATGACATAAAGCCCTATCAAAGACTCATCACTGCGTAACTCTAGAAGTCCTTGAAGATGGTTGTCCAAAGGTGACTACAGAAATAAGTAATAAATGAATCACTTATGAAGAAGGTGAACGGTAAAAAGAATTTAAGGAAGAAAAATGTGTGAGCCAGTGGTCTTGAAACATTAGGGATTCCTATAGCAATTAATCCCCTTCTGCAGAAATCATCATCTGATACATTTGATTAATTCGATGTCTCTTCCAATGACGATCGTTTTTGCTGTTATCACTCTCATCTTTATGCTCCTTCAACTCCCTCTTGAGGCTAGGACTCATTGCTTCAACCAAGCAAATTTGTTTACCACTCAAGTTGCTCCCTCGGTTCTTGAATAGTTTGGGTCGCGATGGGGGAGGAATTCTCACCAAATGGCATCTGTTATCCTCAAAATAGGTCTCATGCTTTGTAGCCCACCAATTTTTAAATCACTGCGTCACATACTTGTAAGACTCTAACAAATGGGCGGGCAAGTATAACTCAGATAAAGTGTTGCGCCTTATACATATTCTCAACTGATGTAATATATTCTTCAGTGTGATCGCAGGTGACATGTCCCCTATATCATTAAGGATAACCTGGTAAAAGTCAATCTGTCATCCCAATCAATACGAACTATATGATGTTCTAATCCAAACATTTCCATAGCTGGATGATTAGTACCGAGAGCCACATACTCATAAAATAAGAAGACTGCAGAAATGATGAATTATGAGTATCATCCATGCGTTCATGTTTATTCCGATTCTGAAGGTTGTCATGCCACTGAATTCTTACACTGTTGTGGATCGGTTCTTACACCTTATATTCTCCAAAATAAATAAACCCACCTTCACTGAAAAATTTAACCATCTTGGAAACTCGAACTTCTATCGAAGTGGGTTGTGTGCTAAAATGATGGGCTAACCAAACATTGATGTAATGCATGAAAAGAGAAAGTTCATGCGTCCTATCGAATTCGAGGCTTTAGTTATAAAACCTAGCCCTTGATATATGTTAGCAAAAATTTGGACTGTAAGACTATAGATAGCTACATCAGCCATTAAGCTTGCAATCTTAAAGATTCTAGGGCAAAGAAGTGATCCCATCTGTGGAAACAAGAAAAGGCACAACCAATAAGATAAGAAGGCAACTAAATACATTTTATCCTTCAAATCATCCTTTATTTTGAGTACCTGCAAATAGCATGTTTTATTTAGAGGGACATTCTTAAGATCCGATCTTTGAACCATCGGGATTTTGGATGGATTTGGAATGTGACGCCTTCTTTTGCTTCCTTGTAGTTGGCTTATTGTAGCTTTTGGACCAAAGATACCAGAATGAAATCTAGGAGCCAATAGTCACTTGGAAGTCATTCTTGGAAGATGTCATATGGTCATTCCTCTACATACAAACCATTGAATAATACGCATGAAAAAGATATTGACATGTAATCGGGAGACATTTCGTCATATCTCGTGAAGTGGTTAACTCTTTAAAGGAAGGCATGTTTTCCTCGTAGAAATCCTCCTTAGTTGGAAGACCCTCAAATGTCCACATATCCTACAAGGAAATGGATAACTTGCCCGCCATGGTATGGAGAGTATTAGTCGAAGGACACGAAGCTTCACAAAATGCTCAAACCACATCGCTATACCATTATAGGTGTACAAAGAAGCTGTTACAACACCAAATAAATAAGCATTGTAAAGAAGCACCCATTTAGACCAACTACAAGGTCTAGCCACTCTCAATAGCAATCAGTAAAGTTGAACTCTCCCGGACCTTAGTCACACTGCCCCAACGAGTTTGATGTTAAATTATAAGATGTTTGAGAGTGAGAACTCTTTCGAAATTAGGATCCTCATCATAGATAGAGGATTTCAAGACCCAACGTTTTTTCCTTGAGAGAAAAGTATCTCCATAGATAATTTGGGAAGAATTGAGTTGTTGTCTAAGCTTGGCCAATAATCTGCAATAAGGCAGGACATTGAGGAAGTGAGGAAGGATATAATAGAGTTGCGTGGTCTATCATGAACCAAACCAAGATGCAAGTGAGGAAGGATATGATAGAGTTGTGTGGTTTATCATGAACCAAACCAAACCAAGAAGCCAAGAAGTAGTAAGGCGAGACATCGAGGAATGTCATGATAAAGCTCTATGGTCTATCATGAACCAAACCAAGAAGCCAAGAAGCCAAAAAGTAGCAAGACAGGACATTGAGAAATGTCATGATATATTTGTGTGATTTATCATGAACCAAACCAAAAATCCAAGAATCCAAGAAGCAGCGGAGTAGGACATCGAGGAATGTCATGATAGGGTTGCATGGTCTATCATGAACCAAGCCAAGAGCAATAGGGTAGGACATCGAGGAATGCTATGATAGAGTTGTGTGGTCTATCATGAACCAAACCAAGAAGCCAAGAAGTAGGACGTTGAGGAGACCAAACAAAGATGCAAATGTAGCTTCACATATGCTTGCATAGGACCTTCAAAGACATAGCTTAAGAAAAACAAAACAAATAACAATAATAATGAAAGAAAAAGAATAGGCCCTAAACCTTCGCTAGAACTTCTCGTAAGTTAGTTCAATCTCAATGTGGTGCAAATTACTCGTTGGAAAATAAATAAATAAGGTCAGAATCAGTTTAAGGGTAAAAAAAAAGAAATAAAAACAAAAAAAAAAACAATATATATATATATATATATATATATATATATATATGGAACAAGTTTTTTTTATGAGTTAAGAAAATAGAAACTTAAAAAAAGTAAAACTTAAGAAAATTATTGAAAAAAATAATTGAAAGAAAAAAAAGTAATTGAAATAAAACAGAATAATTGAAAAGAAAAAAAAAGAAAGATAAAAGAAAAAAAAAAATAAAACTCTAATCTATCTTTTTTCTTATCTTTCTTCACTCCAGCCGCTCCTCTCTCATTTGTTTTCTCTCTTTCTTCTTTCTTTTCTTCTTCTTTTTTTTTTTTTTCTGCCATCGCCCAACCAATCCCTTTTCCTGTTTTTTTCCTCTTTCTTTCACTCACTCTCCCTTTCCCTCTCCAACGACTGTTTAACCGAAGATAAAAAAAAAAAAAAAGTAGAAGGGGAAGATATACAACACACACAAAAAACAGAGGAAAAGGTTTTATAAAAAACTAGAAGAAGAGTGGGGGAGAGACGATTATTTAAGTTTCCTGTAAATTTTTTTTTGTTTTATCTTACTTTCTCTCTACCACCAGAAAAAAAAAATTCTCGCTCTCAGCCAGCGACTCTCTGTTATCTGGAGTATGAAAACGAAAAAAAAAAAATCAAAATTAACCTGACAAACACAAAAAAGGATTGATGAAGTTGAAGTGCTGTATTTTTTTTCTTTTAGAAAAAAAAATCTTCTTCCCTATTTATATAAAGGAGGGAAAGTGGAAAATCAAATTTCAAGGTCCTCAACAGACGTTCAGTTTAGATAGAGTTGGATTTTTAGGGAGGATTCCTTCTATTTCTATTCTGGGAACATTTTCTTTAAATAATGTAAATTTTGAAAGATATTTCAAAATTTACATTATTTAAGAAAATGTTCCTCTATTCTGTTGCTTTATTTAAAAATAAATAAATAAATATATTAAAAAAGAATGACATATTTCTTTGAACATATAGCGTTCAGGTTTTAAAAAAAAATCTCAAATCATTTTATTTTTTTGTTGGTAGGAAATTTTTTTTAATTTTTTCCCAAATCATAAATTCATTCAAATTTTAACTTTAAGGGAAATTTAAATTTTAACTTTAAGGGAAATTCAACATTACATTAAGTAGCACATGTTTTGCTATAAAAAAAAAATCAAATTAAGAGATTGTGCAAAAAAAAAAAAACTTTGACCTAAATTCACATCTTGATAAGTTGACAATATTTCAATATTATTAATTTTAAGTCTAAATCCTCGAATTAAATTCATGAAAAAAATTGTGAATTATTATAGAAATAAGACATGTATAGCGGAAAACAGATCTAAAATTACTCTAATTGCTAAGGTAAACATGCATAAAATTAAACTACATGAATTAGGGTTTTCAAGGCAATAACCTTTGTAGCTTCTAAAAAGAAAAAAAAAAACTGTATACTTCTCTCACAAACTCGAACGAACTACCACTAGTGGTCCCACAACCCGATTGATGAATGAATCGAGATAGGGATTTGAGAGAGAGATGATATTGGAAGGTATAAATTTTCTTTTGGTGTGAGAGAGATGTGAAGTTTATTATTTTTTAATAAAATAGAAATTAGAAATAAATTTTAGCAAAAAATTTAAAAGTTTTTAAAACTAAATTTTCAAAGCTCTTTTATAAAGAAATTACATGCAAAATGCATGTAATTACTTCATCATGGCTCAACACTTCATAAAGCACTTACTCTTAGCAGGTTTGGTGTCATCACCATGAGCTTCCACTTAGCCCACTAAGAGTTAGTGAGATTATCCAACAAAATGTTGAATATTCATACTAACTTTAGTCAAGGGACAAAATGGTCATTTGACCATTCTAGTCAAAGTCAAACATTGACTTTTCAAGTCAAAAGTCAACATTTTGATTTTTTACCATTTTGACCTCGTTTACTAATTTCAACCTCCCGAGCATGAATCCACATTCATTTTCTCAAAATTCAAATTACATTTAAATCTATAATTACTCAAATTTTAACTTTTCAAAGTCAAAAACTAACATTTTAACTTTTTAGAACTTTGACCAATTTCATTATTTCTGAGTATGAATCTGTATTCATATTTTTTTTATATTTAAATCATATTTAAACATAAATTTCTATCTCTAAACCAAAAACTATATCACATATACTTGCCAATTTCTCTCTCCTCACATAATCAAACAATTTGAATTAATCTATCATACTATTCTAAGTTTATTCTATATGAGCTAGCAGGAGAACCTAAAGGACCTATAGATCATGGGCTCCAATGATTCAAGATTAACTAGCTAAACTCGAGTTAATCAACCTTCGTTAACTAACGGGTCATTGCACTAAAGTTTCGTAGTTACACTCCCCTCACTATAGATATATTTGTGTCCATGTGATATAACCATGATAAGTAAGTTAATTCTTCACAGGTTGTTCATAATCTCGGTTGGGTCAAAGTATGAACAACCTGTGAAGGATTAACTTATTACATCTTGCTCCTTAAGTCCTCTACTGACTCACTATTGAATAATTGGTTTAAGGTTCAACCTATAAACTGAACCCCTCTCTGGTCAATGAGAGGGTGTGGCCCCTTGTTCAAGACTTAGATTCAGTCATTAAGGCAACAACCTATCTACTAACCCTAAAGCAGGTAGAAGTGAATTCTGTTTTGCACCCTATGTCCCTAGCCATCCATCTGATCTTACCCCTAAAATGAAAGGCTTATTGGACCACTACTAAAGAGCTGCCCTCACCTATGCAAATCTAAGGATAATTTCGTGTGAACAAG
This sequence comes from Cucumis variabilis, assembly GCA_037974545.1. Taxonomy (NCBI): domain Eukaryota; kingdom Viridiplantae; phylum Streptophyta; class Magnoliopsida; order Cucurbitales; family Cucurbitaceae; genus Cucumis; species Cucumis variabilis. The sequence continues at coordinate 4,617,547 of JBBPDI010000004.1, forward strand.
AGTTTATAGTTAGGTTAGGATTAAGATTAAGTTACCTAAGTTATCAATAATTGAAATAGTCAGTTTTAAACAGTAAATGACGTTATAACGTAAAAGTGACTATTTCATGGTTCAATCTTTTGTAAACTCTTTACATAAGATGCCGACATTTTCATGTTTTTATATGAATGATTCGGGATTACATTGTTTGTACAAACTACAAAGCGGGCCACATTCATAATTTTCCAAAATAAGGCGTCTAACCTTTATTCATATAATATTAGCCCGTTTTAGGCTAACTACTCGAACTCGATCCACGTTTATATCTCTATATATATAAAGTTCAAGTTTACTAAAAATAGCCTCCGAACCTTAGTTTATTGGATTTAAGATTATAGTATTAAATTTCTCAATAATGACTTTATTGAATAGAATATGATTACAAACTACGAGTTTTAGGACAAAAATTTTAATAAATTAAACTCAAAATTCACCAAACTTCATATAACATCTTAATAAGACTTATGTTTAAATGCATAGTATGATTAATTTGACATATTAATTAGAGTCAAAGCCAAGAACAAATCACTTGTGTTTTTTATTTCAGCTTATAGTTTCCAAGATTCACCCACCCATACATGTGCATAAATCTTGAAAGGGGACATTTGTTGAGCAAGAAATTTTGGCCAAATAAATCGCACCACGTCATCACATAAAAAATTGTAATAATTATAATTTGATTGAGTATGGGTAGTCAAGTTTTTTTATATCCAACTCAATTCAAACCCCTAATGGAAAAATTGGACCAAAGAAATAATGGGTTCAAGCCCAACAAGCAAATGGGCCTAGGTCCAAGCCCAACAAGCAGATGAACCCAAACTCAAACCCACTTAATGCCTATAAAAATTCTCGACCTTTGTCATTCATTTAAGGATCTTTTGTTGAAGGAAGAATTGAAGGTCTGAAGAACTGAAGCTCTGAAGAATTGAATATTCAAACTTCTAAAAACTCTCAAGACATGCAAGTTCTTATCAACCCCGTGATCATCATCTTCTGAAAGATCGAAAAATTGAAAAATTAAAGTTTCGTTGAATGCCAGAAGATTGAGTCTCAAATAGGCTTACAACTATAACTTCCTGAAGACCGAATAACAAAAAGTTCAAAGTTTTAATTTGCATTCGAGAGAAAACATTGAATGAGTAAATATTAGATATTTTATCCACTATATAAAACAATATACAAAGTTCAATTTCACGAATTACATTTCTTTAGAAAACTCATGTGAACAATAACATTTGTAAAAAATTGTAAATATAGCAAAATCTACAGTAATAGACTTTTATCGCTAATGATAGACTTCTATTATTAATAGACTTTGATAGATTTTGTTATATTTATTTTTTAAAAATATAATTATATATATATTAGTATTTTGAATCTAATGACTATATTTGCAATAATTTTATTTTATTATTAATTATTAATATTGATTTAATTATTTTTATTACTAAATGAACAATTTAATTAAAAATATTTGATTTTTCAATTAATTAAGCAATTAAATTTAACTATCTCATCCATTTCATTAAATAATTATTTAGTTTTAGATTCTATATACGAATTTAAATCAAACACGTTCATATATATAAGAAACAAACATGAATTATTTGAGATATTTGAAATGTAGATATTCAAAGGAGCATTAAGGAGGGAGAGGTTTGAGAGCAATTTGACGTTGGTATGAGGTAATGAGAAAGTTAAAAAAGGAAAATTGAGTTTTTAAAATGTGAGCGCATTCCATTTTAATTTTAATTTTAATTTTGATTAGAAAAATTGTTGCAAGAAAGTCCATTCTTTTGTGAGAAAACCCCCCACAAGACAATCCGGCGGCGGACAAGGAGGGAAAATGGGAAAGCGAGACAAGAAGCAAAAACATCACGATGGACATTCTCGTCGAAGAGACTTCAAGTTTACTTCTGCAGGTGAAGTTATGGAAGATGGTGATTTCAACAGCCATCCCCTTCCCCAAGAAGAGGAACAAGAAGTAGAAGTACAAGAAGAAGAAGAAAAGGAGGAGGAACAAGAAACAAGCAATGAGGGCTCCTCAATGGATATTCCCTCGAAATTTCAACTCTATCAACAGTCTGTTCAGGTTTGGCTCTTCTTCTTCTATTGCAACTCTAATCCTCCCATGGGTATGTGGAAAATAATGTGAATATTTGGAAGAAACGATCATTTTCGTGAATACATGAATTCACTATATGAACTGATGAGTTGTATATTCTTCATTGATTGCTGAAATTTCTTCTTTATTGTCTCAAGTCCC
>JBBPDI010000004.1:4619951-4644789 GCA_037974545.1 Cucumis variabilis
TACACTCCACTAAAGACTCACAGCTGAACTCTTCTCACTGTAGATATATTTCTGTGTCCATGGATATAGACCAATAAGGGTAAGTTAGTCCTTCACGAGTGTTCTTAATACCAGCTGGGTCAATTTACCGTTTTACTCCTAGGTTACCTTTAATCCTTAAATATCAGTGCTCCTTTAATGAACAACCTGTTTATTCCTACCAATAAACAGAAATTCCTCTCATGCCATAGAGAGGGTAGGGCCCTTTGTTCAAGACCTGGAGACACAATTTAAAGAAACACTCATCTAGTTATCCTAAAGTAGGAAAGGAGTGAATTCCATCTTGTGTAATTATGTATCCAGCTCCCTGCTCGGTCTTGTCCCCAAAATGATAAGCTTATTGAATCGGTGATCTGATCACTCTTACCCATACAAATCAAAGGATAATCCCTCACGAATAGGAGTTCATAACACACTTAGGATTAAGACTAAGTTACCTAGGTAATCCTAGTGAAATAGAAACCTAACTAGTTAATGGAGTTATATCTAATGGTAACTATTTCGTGGTTCGATCTTATGCAAACTCATTGCATAGGATACCCTTACTCGTGTGTCAACTACACGAACACGTTTGATCATTGCATTTGTATCAAATACAAAGTGAGTCATATCAATAGTGTTACCAGGATAAGGTACCCATCCTTATCCTTATACTATAGAACCTTTAAGCTGATCTTGAACATTGATCCTTGTATGTCTCTACATACTGTTCAAGACTCATTAAACAACTTAGGATGTTAGTTTATTGGATTTAGGTTATTAAGACAAGATTAATAATAAAATCAATAACAATTATTACAATAGTAACACTTTATTAATAACAGTTAATGGGTTATATTTACAATCTATAAGTTTTAGGACATAAATCCCAATAGAAAGAACCTTCCTCGTCTATTGTAGACTGAGTTTGGGAGATTGACAATAGAAGCTCAGAGAAAGAAGAAAAATGTGAAGTCTGAGCTTCAGAAAATAAAAGACCAAGGAAAAGACATTAAGGCATGAGTAGAAAAGAATAAGGAAAGAAAGTTGAGAGAGCGGGAGGAGCTCCTCAACACATCAGAAAAATTAGCTCTGTCTGTGGAGAAGAGCAAGGGTAAAGAGAAACCTCTAGAAGAGTTTTGTAAGGAGTTTGAAAAAGAAGTTAATGAGATGAGCCCACTAGAAGATAATGTGGGTGAAGAATGGGCAAGGAAGGTAAAGGCATCAAGAGGTCAAGGCACCAAAAGGCAAGTGAAGAAAGCAAGGGCTCAACGAGAAGAGGTGAGCCTAAAAGAGGAAAGGGAAAGTGTTCTTTTAGAGAATATAAGCAAACAATTCATAGTAGAGAAAGAACTCTTCCTATTTGAAGGTTAACTAGCACCTTCCATCGTATCACCCATCAAGGCGTTAGGTTGGCAAGAGTTTTTTGGAGGGGTGAATGCGATAAGACCTGGTGTCGTTAACCTATTTTACAACAACAATTTTAACACTGAGCAACATTACATCGTTGTAAAAGGGAAGAAGGTGAACTATGGGCCAGAAGTTATCAATGCGCTGTATAAACTGGGTCAAATCATAGTGGGACATCCTATTTTTAGAAACCCAACAGACCGCCACATGCAAGATGCATTGGACAAGGTTGCCTAGCCTGAGGCAATCAACTGGAAGTATCAACTCTTGTATAACCTAAAGACAACCACTAGCGTTTTGGTAATGTTTATTAAGAAGAAGCTCATGCCCACAAGATACGACAGTACAATCTCCTTAGAGAGGATAATGCTGGTATATTATACCAGGGTGGAAATGCCAGTGGACGTGGATAATTATCTGTGAACACATAGAAGCCTGGTTACAACATCCACGTGGACCCAAACCATTCCTGCATCTAATAGAAAGGCTTTGTCTGAAAGCATGCCCTGAGCTTAAGCAGTCGCCACAAGTAACATGCATTAAAGAAGGAATGTGTAATGCAATGAACCATAGTCGCATTTTTGCACTCCACAAGAATAAAGCCACATCCAAGAAATTGAAAATGCGAGATGAAGCCAGAACTAAGGTTGGTCGCAAAGTATAGGCAACAAAAGAAAAAGAAAGAGAAGAAGAGGAAAGTAAAGTTAGAGAAATTCCTCTAAAAAGAAAGAGGAAAAGCAGGAAGGAGGCCTCAAGCTCAAAGAAAAAGAAATTCTTGAAGGCCAAGGACTCTGAGGACCCTTTGCCTCACACTTGCATTATACCCATTAAAGCCACATCCAACAGCTTGCCTGCCAAATCCAAAACTTCAAAGGCCATAATCATTTGCACACCTTCACCATCTTTATCCAAATCCAAAATGCCTATTTCTCCATCGCAGACCTTTAAAACCAACCCCTCACAATCCAAATCGCCACCCCCTTCCATAATCCAAATTGATTTGTACCCCACGAGGCTAGAACCGGATAACTCTCTCGCCTTAGTAATTATTGTCCTAACCAACCAACCTCTTAGCAAGGAGAGTTCAAGTCAGGAAGAATTTCAGAATTCATGCTTGGACCCCACCGCATATCTCACTGATGCGCTCGAAGAATAAGAAGAGAAGGTGGACAGTCCAACCTAACCCCAAAAAGAAAAGGGTCCATAGAGGAGATTATTGATGACCCACTCCAAAGGGAAACAAAAATAGACCTTGAGGTCAATGGCGAGATGAATCTCCCTTCATCGCCATAAGAAATTAATAAGTCAGTGCGACAAGAAAAAGAAAGGGCGGGGAATAAAGACGAAGAAGAAGTGAACTTGGATTACACCTTCAAATACATAGATGAACACGTTTGTCAAACTATGAAGAGTGGATTTAAAGATGTAACCCAATGCCAGAGTAACTTACATGAATTATATTTGCAAAGTCAAAAGCAATTACGCGATTTAGAACTCAAATTTTACAAGGCAAATGCTCATCATCTTGCTGAGATTAAAGGACTTAAGGCAACAGTGCAAGATCTCAGAATGAAAAATATAGAGCTCAAGGCAAAAAATCAAGTAATCATGGGGATGATAACAGAATTTGCCAAATGCAATGATGTGCAGTTTAGAGAAACATTGAGATATCTTCATGCGACGATCTATAGCATCATACCAGTGCTTGAAGTTCCCTAAGAGGTGGCAACGCTCTTAATGTGAAACAACAATGAGGTATGCAGAGAAACAGAGTCCTTCTAACTGCCACCTCAACAGTACACTTGGCTCATGTATTTTAGGTCTTACGTTTTATAATTTTAATTCTTGATTTATGTAATTTGTATTTTTTTGTATTTATGTTTTTCGCAATGAAAAGTATAACTTTTGAGTTAGTTTTTGTGCATTTAATCTTGTCGCAAGCTTGGCTCTCCTCGTATTAGTATTCTAATTTTTCTTCATGATTCAATGACACTTCAATGAAATAAATTATGTGAAATAAAGTTTCTTTTTTTATTTAGGTGTTTAACTATCAGGTTATTTGATGATAAAGGTAACAAGGTCCTAATTCAAACTGTTGCGCCATCAGATGGGAAATGGTTAGTAGAAAGAGATATTCACATTCACAGTTCATTTAAGAGATAGGCAGCCGCAGTGTTCGATGAGTTTAACTTTGAATCAGAGCAATACGCCTTTGTTGAAGGAAAAGCCACCTTGTCAGAGTTGCATACATTGGAAAAGGGTAATAACAACACTCTGACACCTTCCACAAATGATAACATTGACATTAATGGGCAGCAGTACAAATCTAGCAAAAAGGATTTTCCTAAATCCACTCCATTAAATGAAGATGGATTTTGTATGGAAAAGATCAGCCACCAATGCAAATGATGGATCGTTGGATAAAGGGAAAGAGAAAATGATTTCACCTGATGATAGAGACCCTTTTTACCTGTTAAAGCTAATTCAAAAAGAAAAGTCCCCTTTCACTCTCCAAGGAACAAAACAAATTTTACAATTCCAAAAATGCTCATGCTCGTTGGTCCCTTAACATAAATACACATGGCAGAAAACAAAAAACAAACGGAGAAGGTAGTAGTCGGAACAGGGTCCCACATAAATAGTACAAAATTAAAAGCAAAGTGGAGAATCCAAACATGCAACCGACACTAGCAATACCCATTATTAACGAATATGATGTTAATGGATTGCAACTTTCAGCTGACTTGGGAAGTTTACCTCAAATGGCTACAGGCAACACAAAAGACAATATTCCCAGCTCAGAAATTGTTGGGCCACTAGATAATATAGAAGTTGTTCCAGAAACTCCTCCATCTCTCCTTATGACAGAAAGATACAAAGAGGAAGAAACATATGTGCCGTTAAAAAACAAATTAAAAAGTTTCAAAGAGAAGTTGACAGAAAGGAAAGTGGATAGGGTTGATCAATCAGAAAGTTTCAAAGAGAAGCTGATCACTTGGCTCAATGAAAACAAATTAAAGCTCTCTCCATGGTAAAAGGATGGCGGTCCAAACAACTACGAAACAACGGATTTCAACGTGGAAAACTCAAAGGAGCAATGCTTAGGGGGTCTACTAGTGTTAAATGAAAGTTCTTTCGTGGAATGTCAGAGGGTTAGGTTTTTTAGCCAAAAGAACCCTAATAAAAAGTGTTATTTTGTCGTACTCTCCCGATTTTGTCATCTTATATGAATCAAAACTAAAATGCGTTAACAGGAAGATCATTAAATCCTTGTGGCCATCTACCAGAATTAAATGGTTAGCAAAAAGTTCTAACGGTAATTCGGGTGGAATTTTAATTCTATGGGATGACATGAGACACACGCTAAACTCTCACTTGGAAGGAGCTTATTTGATTTCAACTAACTTTGTTTCAAAAGGCATCAGCTGGTGGCTAATTACAGTTTACGGCCCTCCAGAAGAAGAAATCGTGATCTACTCTAGGAAGACCTTGACAAGCTTAATTATCTAAATAACTCTTGCTGGCTTTTGGAAGGAGATTTCAATGCTATAAGACGAAAAAAAGGAAACCATTGCAATCAGTTCAGCTAAGTCATGTATGAAAAAATTCAACAATTTCATTCAGGTTAATAACTTAATTGATCGTCATCTCTCCAACAGCAAGTTCATGTGGTTCAATCTCAAATCTAATCCAATTCTCTCTCGAATCGACAAATTTCTTTTTAACTATCATTGCGAGCAGACTTTGAACTCTAATTTTTCTAGATCACTTTCCAGAATTACTTCTGATCATCACCCTATAGTTCTTGAATCCACAGATATCAGTTGGGGCCTCTCTCCCTTTAAGCTTAATACCAATTTTTTGAAAGATGTTGATTTTAAAAGAAAGTTAGATATCTGGTGGATTAATGTAAATCTGGATGGTCATCCAGGATTCACTTTCATTCAGAGGCTCAAGGCTTTAGCTAAAAATATTAAGTCTTGACAATCTGGCAAAATGAACTCAATGGTCAAAGACAAAAATATGATCATAAAGGAAATTGATAAAATTGATGTGAAAGAAGAATCAAAGACCATGAATCCAGAGGATAGCCTAAGAAGATTGTCTCTTAAATTAGCTCTCTCGAATATCTCTATCAAGGAAGCTTAATGTTGGGCTCAAAGAGCGAAAATGTTATGGATCAAAGAAGGGGATGAAAACACCAGCTTCTTTCATCATATTTGTTTGGCAAATCAAAAGAGGAATTTCATTTCAAAAATCAAAGATGAGACAGACACCTCTCAAACCTCCAACGAAACAGTTGCAGATACATTTATTAAATTCTTTGAAGCTCTCTTTAATGGAGGTAAAAAAAACATGATCTTTATTGAAAATCTAGATTGGAAGCCAATTGACGATTCTTTCCATTCCTCCCTCTGTCACCCATTCGATGAGGAAGAGACAAAAACATCGTTTTCTCCTGAAATAGCAAAAAAGCTCCAGGGCCGGATGGTTTTCCTTTGCAATTATGCAAAGAGTATTGAAATCTATAAAGAACGATCTCATGAAATTTTTTTAGGACTTTCATTCAAAAGGGACCATAAACAAAAAGACCAACAACACATTAATTGCTCTGATCCCAAAAAAGAATGACAACAACATGCCTAAAGATTTTAGGCCTATAAGCCTCACAACTTCTCTCTACAACATCATAGCTAAGACTTTAGCTAACAGAATGAAGCCCACTTTGCCAGAGTCAATTTCCGAGAATCAGCTAGTTTTTTTTAAAGGATGACAAATAACAGACGCTGTTCTTATGGCCAATGAAGCGGTTGACTTCTGGAGAGCTAGCAAAACAAAAGAATTTGTCATAAAGTTGGACATTGAAAAGGCATTTGACAAGATAAGTTGGAGTTTCATTAACTACATGCTACGTGTAAAAAAATTTCCTCTCAAATGGAAAACATGGATTAAAGCCTGTATTAGCAATGTGGTTTACTCCATCCTCATCAATGGCAAGCCCAATGGGAGAATCCTTGCCTACAGAGGAATCCGTCAAGGTGATCCCATTTCTCCCTTCATTTTTGTTCTTGCCATGGACTATCTAAGCAGATTATTATCTCATGTGGAGAAAAACAACTTGATAAATAGAGTCAACTTCAACAACAATTGTAGCTTAACCCATATTCTTTTTGTGGATGATATCCTCTTTTTTGTCGAAGACAATGACGATTCTCTGGTAAACTTGAAGATAGCTTTAACTCTTTTTGAAAAAGCTTCAGGGCTAAACATAAATTTATCAAAGTCCACCATAAGTCCCATAAACATCTCAAATGATCGTGCTAGAGAAGTTGCTGACAATTGGGATATTCCTATTCATCACCTGTTGATTCTTTATCTTATAGTCCCCCTAGGTGGCAACCCAAAGTCGAAACCCTTTTAGGAAAAGGTTGATATCAAAATCAAGAAGAAGCTCAATAACTGGAACTACTCTTAGGTTTCGAAAGGTGGAAAACTTACCCTTATTAACTCCTCTTTATCTAGCTTGCCAACATACCAATTGTCTATTTTCAAAGCTCCTGCTGTTATCAAAAAAAGATTGAAAAATACTAGAGATATTTTCAATGAAAAGGGTCCAGCACGACAAAAGGTTCTCGCTTAATTAGTTGGACGAAAATAACTACTCCACGGAAAAAAGGAGGCCCTGGGATATCAAAGATTCAGGACACAAATTTTTTCCTTCTTAGCAATGGCTGTGGAGGTTTTATAACGAACCACATGTACTTTGATGGAAAATCATTTCAGCCAAATACAAAGTAACCCTTATAGGAAAAATTTCAACATTTTGTAAGTTCAGTACTGCCAAAGCCCCTTGGAGAAGTATTGTTAAAGGCCTGAATTGGTTTGAAACAAACATCTCTTTGGAAATTAATAATGGAGAAAATATTTTTTTCTGCCATAACAATTGGAGTCGAAATGGTGCTCTAGCCACTGCTTTCCCAAGACTATATGCTCTCTCTCAATTGAAAAATAGTTCGGTTAAAGAGATGTGGAATTCGATTGAGAAGAATTGAGGCTTAAATCCACATAGACCACTAAATGACAGAGAAGTCTACCACTTGAATCAAATCTCATCAGATTTTCCTATTTCGAATGAAGATAAAGGCATATGTAAACCAAATTGGAACCTGGAAAATAACCAAGTCTTCACCATGGCTTCAGTGAAAAAGTTCATTCAAATTTCCCTTCCCAATGGGAATAATGGAGTCGACCCTCATATTTTCAAAGCTCTTTGGAATTTGTCGATTCCAAAGAAATGTAAATTTTTCCATGTTCTAATAAATTTAGTGTTGGGAGTTTCACACTCTTGACACTAGTTTCCTTCTAAAAAAAAGATCTCTGGACTTTAGTAGGCGAGCAAGCTTTACCTCAAACCTCTTTTGTAAAACTTTCCTATGAATAATCTTATCATTCACTTTTAGAAATTAGGATATTGCTAACCTCTACATTTGGAGGTGTGCAAGATCCAAGTTAAAACTTTTGAACTTTTTAGGAATTCTCTTAAAGCGTTTAAGAACAAGGCGTTTTAACAAAAGTTGAAACAAAGCCAAAAATGTGAATTTTTTTTGTAGTCTGTTTTCAATCTTAATAACAACTCCTATGTTACCTCCTCTTGCAAAAATAAAGAAGTAAAGCCTCAAAAGTAAAAAGTCAGAGAGTGAGTAATAAGAGGGAATAAGAGTTACAATTGAGAAGAGAAACTGACTCATAAAGTGCCTATGATTTTCCACTCAACTCCAAAACCTATTGTAATTATAATAAAAAGTATTCTTTCGCCAAGTAAAAGGATTCGAAATTTTTTGAAAATTTTAGCCATTTTCGAAATTGAAATAAGATTTACTGTAGGAAATGAACAAGGATATTTTGAGTATTAAGCTTGCCGCACGCTAAACTTAGAAATATTTTCATAAAAGGAAGTATGTGATGAGAGTAAATCCTGAATAACGAATAAAACTTGATTGCGTTTTGAGAAGTGTTGAAATGTAAAAGGGGAAGGTAAGTCTTTAAAGAGAAATTGTGTTTGAGGACAAGCATAACATGGAGCAATGCTTGAGGACAAGCATTATTCTAAATTTGAAGGTGTGACAGCGTGTATAAATACCTGTTATTATTGCTCATTTAATTAGAATAATGAGGTCAAAACACACAAGAAGATAACCAGAACGCGTAACTTATGTTGTAAACGCATAAGTATTTGGAAATACACTTTACATAAGTATTATGTTTATTTTATGTGATTCTATGTCTAAACGCAGAATAATGAATAAAAGAAAGGAATTAGTGAACTGCAGAAAACACATTGCGAAATGACTACAACCGTGAACTCATCTGGCAATTAACATCTCCAGGTGAGGAACAAAATTATCACACGAAGAAGGATCATTAGAAGATAAGAACGGTAGTTGGAGATGATGTGATGTGCGACAAATACTTTTTAGGCAGACAACGCTAACAAGTTTAGAAGATAGAAGTTTTCCTCCCAAATGTTGCCTATATAAAGCCATCTCCATCAACCTAAAGAGGGAGTCCAAATAGCCTGAGAGACACCTAAATGGACGCAAGAAGCTTGACAGAGAGGCGAAAAAGAATAGCCTTTCCGCTGTCTATGAATGTTTCTTCTTCTTCTCCGATCAGTTGTAAAACTGAAAGCTTGGCTTCTGAGATGGGAAGAATCCATACTTCCATTCTCTCATAACTTGTAATATCTTTCCACTCTCTTCTCTCCACATTTTTGCACTTTTGTGTAATATAAGTTGTTCATATTGTACAATGACCTAAGGCCTACATTCTTTACATATATTACATGTTTATACCTTTTCAATCCATCATTCCTTTACTTTTTATCCGTCTAAGTGTTATTAGTAGTTTAAGTCAGTGATAGTTTTTGATAAGAAGTACAACTTATAATCCTTATCGCATTAGTTGAGCTATATTCATCGCTTGGCGCACGCCAACTACCCGAGTGGACAAGTAGCAAGGATAAGACTAATGCACGTAAGGAGGAGTTTGGAACAAACTCCACCTTAGTGAGATAACTTCTAACATTTGTATCCCGAAAGGCGAACAAGTGTGGACATTAGGCACGAAGTTAAATAAGTGAATACTCCTAGATCTATCTCACCTAATCAGACTTAGTTATGTAGATACCGAAAGAAGACTATATGTGGCATTCAGTGACTCTAAGAGGAGCACGTCTTAATCATAAGCTGTTTGAGTAAGTTAAATTGCATCAAGCTCTCACATTGCTTAATCGCCTAATGGCGCATAAACCTTCCCTCACTCTTTCTCGCATAAAAGTTAGTTCACATGTAATTCTATTTCGCATCCATTTACTCCCCTTTGCAGATTCTCTAGGCGTATATAAGTGGTTTTAATCTTAGTTCTGATTCTTTTATTCCTTTTTAATTAAATCTTATAATGCCCAACTAATGAGTAATTCGGTAGAACTAATGTCGATCAACAATTCTCAGTGTTCGACCTGGATCATCCAGATAAACCTATTATTTTGCTTGCACTTGGACAAGCAGTAGAAAAACTTGTACTCAACAAGGACTTAAGTATTATGTGTTAAAGAGGTACATAGTGAGCATTTTGAATGCTATGATCATGACTGACTCATCGCCTAGAATCAAATCATGCTATACAACGAGTTATGGTGAGCACATTACATGAGATGAATCTGACTCTGTGACGTATCGCAGTTGAATTAAAATTAAGCGAAACCACTAAGTCTAAATGATCAAGCACCTTTACGATTACAGTTGGAACATCTTAATGAACTATTAAATTCACCTGCAGATGGAATACAATGTTTTCTTGGTCTTCTAGCTTGACGTTTTAAGACTGAAGGTAATGCTTTCATCATAGAATTTTTAACTCTCCAATCTAATTGAGTTTCAATACAATGAATTCAAACATTGTATGTTTCAAATAACGTTTCTCTAAAATAAAACTCTGATACATAAGAATATGTATCTAAATTAAGTATTCGTAAAACAGCAAGTGCATGTGCACATGGAATTTTTTCAACATCCCATACTCGATAACTACAACATCCAAGCTTTAACTTCACAATGAACTACTGACTTGCATCAATTACTTTGAATTTAGTCATACTAATTGGATCAACCTAATACATAAGACAAATAAAGGAAAATTATGAAATGAGAAAACATGAACAAAAGGACATAGACAACTATTTATCTCTATATATCTAACATTATATTTGTCTATCAGATAGACAAAAATAGCAATATATTTGTGCTTGTTCGAAATATAAACATTTAAAAAAAACCTTACCAATAAACTTCTTGACTTTTCATGTTCTAAACGAAACACATTCTCAGCCCATGAAGTCAAACAACTATTCATTGCAAAAGCAACTTTACTTCTTTCATAAAACCCTTTTTCCAATACATCTCTAATTGATCTAAGCATGGAGCCACAAATAGTTCTCTAAGATCTTTAAACACTGGATTTACACTTTCTGCACAATTTGATGTCATTATTGTGTACCTTCGTCTTCGTGAATATGCTCGAGACTACTTCTCAAAACAAACATTACTAAGATATTCTCTGATATTTGAACAAATTGACTCCATACATTTCATATGGTACTCAAATTCATTAACAATGTAGGCATAAACACAACTAAAGAAATACTTATAAAGTAGTTGATTCTTAAAATGGAGTTTCAAGTTATTTAATAGATGTTTTGTGCACACACAATAATCAACATAAAAAAAACACTCTAAAACTCCTTTAAGGATGCTAAGATGCCTATCATAAACAATGACTAAATTAGTCCATTCAGAAAAACTACCTCGTATCTTCTAAAAAAAACTATGTCCATGATGCATCATTTTCAGAATCTACAATAGCAAAACCAAGAGGGAAGATTTGATTGTTTCCATCCTGTGATGAGGCTGTTAATAGGGTACCACCAAACTTACACTTAAAAAATGTGCCATAACAAAAATGATAAGTCTACAATATTTCCATCCTTCAATTGATGCAACAAAAGCCACAAAGCAAAACTTAAAATGATCACTATCATCCATCTCTAAAGCAGTACACGTACCTTTTATAATTACAAAACATTTCTATCAGCACCAACAGAAAACAACAGATTGACTGTAATGATAATATTTGTCTATCTAGATAGACTGGGATATTTTTCTATCCATATCTATCTGAAATGAATGTAATTTCAATATATGAAACTAATCATACCTAGATTAGATTCAACCAATTTATCAAAGAACTTTGTAATCAACGTGTATGATTCAACTGTAACACCTTTTAATACCTTTACTATGTGTTCTTTTGCCCTCCAAGCTTTCTTATAACTTATATTAACTCCAAGATTTGTACGAGCCTTATGTACAATTTCTTTTGGAATTGAACGATCAGTAGACATGAACCTAAAATCATCTATCAAGCAACTACCAATTACTGTTGAAGAAGCTTGCATGTGTGTACTTTGGGCAGTATTTAATGAACAATCATGGTCATAAATGTATTTGTTAGTATCTACAACTCACTCTTCTTATAACAAGATGCCCTACCATACCATTTGCACCGTTCTTGCAGACATCTAAATTCAAGAGACCTCTAATATTATACTGTAGTTATATATTGAAAGTTGTTCTTCACAACTATTATGCAAAAATACTTTGAAAGCACTTCTTTACTTTCAAATAATCTTTTTTCCTTTAAATCACCATGGTAAGAAATGTCTCTTATAACTTCATCATTTGAAACAAAAGAAGGAGAACCTACATTCAATGACATATCAACATTCTACTGTACACTACTAGAAGAAGAAGACCTTCCCAAAGAATCAATAGTTACATGAGCAACTAATGGATGTCTACTAGTTGCATCTTTAGCAAAAGACAAATACCAACCAACATCGATGACTTTCTTTACTGGCACCACAATTTGAACGTTGCTTTTACATAAATCAAGTAAAGCAGATAATTCTATTGATCCATCCAATTGAATTTGTTCATATATTAAACAAATCAAAGAATTAAAGCGACTCGAACATCTACCAAAATTTCAGCAATTGAGTAATTCTCGTAAACATTACATCCATTCCATTGACCTCCATAAAAAATAAGAATAGGAATAGACATTGTAATCTGTAAAAATAAAAAATAAATAAAATTAAGTATTTCATTGTGATAGAAACAAATAGATAGACATAGATATACATCTATAATTGAATAAAAGAATAAAATATACAAAAAGATAATAATAAACACAATTCAACAATAAATAAATGATTGTGATTTAACAAGCAAAGTGATATTATTCAATACAGTAAACGATCGTGTTGACATAGGTACACGATGACATATCCTGGTGATAGTATTAAATGATCGTGGAATTCAATGTAAATTATCGTAAGAAACTTCAAACTATCGATCTTCATGAAATAAAAAATTCTTACAGTAATACGTAAAACTTCTAAACATTTGAAACGATAACAAACTTCATAATGAACTATAAAATTCTTAGTTGAATCTAAATGATCGTGAAAACTTCAAACTTAACGATCTTTATAGTGAAATACAAAAAGTCTTACAATAATACTTGAATCTTCTAAACATTTAAAACAACAACAAAATTTACAATTCTTACCACAAGCAAAAACATAAATGATCTTCATATGGAATGATAGAATTCGTAACGAA
Organism: Cucumis variabilis; assembly: GCA_037974545.1. Lineage (NCBI taxonomy): Eukaryota > Viridiplantae > Streptophyta > Magnoliopsida > Cucurbitales > Cucurbitaceae > Cucumis > Cucumis variabilis. Next base: position 4,633,121 of record JBBPDI010000004.1, read on the forward strand.
ACTTTATAATTGTTAAAACAGTTCTAAATTGCTATAATATTAAAAATTTTCATCGAAAAGAAGATCACTGTAATGATATTGATAGAGTATTATCGAATCTGATGACGGGGATGACGAAGAAGAAAAAGAATATTCAAGAGAAAGAATACTTCGAAGATCATAAAAAAGAGAGAATGATGCAAATGAAAAATATATAAAATATTACATGAATAATCAGAAAGAAGATGAAAAGATCGAGAAGAAGAGTAGGAATAGTAAGAATAGGATGTGAGTTTGTTACAAGAACTAAAATTATTGTCACACCCCAAACCGTATTATCAACGAAAATGCTGAAATAGTAGGAATAGGATGTGAGTTTGTTACAACTGTGAATTTTTTTTATCGCAAAATATTATTCTCAACTACTTTTATACTATCAACAAAATTGAAAATGCAACGGTGGTCAACCTAAACATGAAATATAATAAATACCTACCAAAACATTTATTAATAACAGGTGTTTGATAAATAATTACAACACACTTGACCAAACAACCAATGCTTTATTTCCAAAACTTCTTGAGTCATCTTACCATAAATCCTTCAACCTTCTCTACTTGGCTTAAATGCCTGATCTTGGAAGATGAATTTTTTAAAGAATGTCTAAAAGACTGAGGTTTTATGAAATCATTTTCGCAATACCTTTTCATAAACATCATTTCGTATAAATAACATCAAATAATTTCATTCGCATAAATCTTTCTTTATGCTTAACATATTCATAACATAACAATTTCACATAAACACATATTGGTTAACATTTATTCCTTTCGTCAAGGATCTCAAATCGTTCTCTACGCTTGGTCTCATTACCTCGCGTTTGACTACTGTATCAACAGCATCCGAGAACATACATATTCATTCTTGTTGCTTAGACCGCTAAGCTTTATACGCTCCTTTCAATGCATATGCCAACTTCTTATCACCATGTGTGGTCCGTACACCCCATGGCGGCCTTGACTCTTTATGTGCACATAAAAGTTAGCATCATATCAAGGAATCATCAAATCAAGCTTTAACATGATTTTTATAATGCTAGAACATACAAACTTCTCATTGAAATCTCTTTTCGAAACTCTCATTTAAAATCATCTTTCAAAATAGTGAAGTGGAACCACAAAATCTAAATTAGAGTTTGGTACTTCAATATATGTATTAATTTTGTGTTTGTTTTATTTAAATTTTTTTATTAAATTTAAATTTAATCAGAATAAAAATAAAAAGTACCATATGTTATTAAAAAATGAAGATAATAATTGAAAAAAAAGTAAAATAACATAATCCTCGATGCACAAATGCATGAGGAGTTGTTCCCATTGTTCCCAACTCTCGATGCAAGAATGATTTGCATCGGAAGAGACGAATACCCTACACTATCTGAAGGCCATCAGAAGTTGGGAACTTTCGATGCCATCTTTAAGTGTGTCGAGAGTTCTTACTCCTAGCGCGCATCATTCTTGCATTTGGAGTTGGGAACTCCTAATGTTGTTTCATGCCTGCATCGGGAATTCGTCTCCTGATTCATTTCTTTCGACTCCTCTCCCAACGTTCCTTTATGTAACGCCCCAAAAAGTATGATAATTTTTTAAATAATTATCTTACTTTTGTCTAATTATTTTTAAATTTACTGGATGTCTATTTTGAAGATTAATTGATTTTATGGACAATGGAATTAATTAGATATTTGTTGGATGAATATTTAATTAATTAGAGGATTTGAATTTTTGTTGTTTGTTGAGAATTTGATTTAATTGTATGTTATGGGCTTTAAGTAAAGTTGTGAAAATTATTTGGTTTTATGGAAATTGAAATTTATTAAATAATTTGGATGTTATTTAATTAAATTGAAGAGTGAAAAATTTTTGTTGAAGATTTGATAACACAATTATACTTACAAGCATGAATAGTCTCGTATCCCAGGCCCAAGTCACGCAATTTTTGTTTGGCTTTGTAGAATGAACTAGGAATATTGGTACTACACATTTGAAACACATGTTTTAATATCTCCAACAATATGACGAACGACTTGTTACTCCAACCGTTGAAAATCATTACATGCATGATCTTAACCAAAAAATTCAGAACAAAAATTTCAGAACAACTGAGGTATAGCTCACTCGTGCTTCATTCAAAAAGTCCTAAAATATGTTTGTTGTCTCTTGTTCTATATCTACCCCACTATTAAACTACATGTCATTCTCCAACCTTCCTCCGTTTCTTCTACACGTTCAATTGAAGCTTCCAAATCATGAAGCATACCCAACATTTCATTTTCTTCAGGCAAAGGGTTACTGCTAGTTCCTTTATCAAAAGAGTTACTACTGCTAGTTCCTTCATCAAACTTTTGTATACCTCTATGCAGTTCACGGGCTCTCCATGATGCATTTGTCTGTATAGGAAGGGATATTCTAATGGTTAATAGATGTCACTCCACACCCTCTAATGAGTCCTAGTTTGAGTTCATACATCTCTTTCATGGACACCTTGTTTGTCCATAATTATCGACTGATACTTTGAAAGCTCTAAAAATTGGACACTCCTTCTCTATACTCAACTGAAAAATTATTCCAAAGTTTCATCCAACCCTACTTCATCGTTAAAAGCCAAAAAACATAAATTGGTTTGATTAGTTTTATATTCCTCCTTTCAAATGTTTCAACTTACTCAAACTTATTCCATAAATACGTTCTGCCCAATCTCCCAATTTTCACTAAACTTAAGTTTAAAACTATCTAACACTTCCAACATAGTCAATTAGAAGCTATCTAACACCTCGAACCCCTAAAACTATTAACAAATTAGAAACTAATTTTAACCTAAAAAATCTAACATAACTGTAGGATAGCCATAAAACAAATCAACCACAAATTAATTCAATCTTTTATAGCTATCTAACATTTCCATCAAACAAAACTAGTGACAAATAACCTCCACAAATTTTCAAATATTGAAATTATTGAAATTTAAATTCATATTCGTATTCGAATTCAAATTCAATCCCAAATTGAAATTAAATCACAATCTCAAATTCAATAAACCCTCCCCCCCCCCATTCAATATAACCCCTTCAATATAACCCCACAAATCTCAACACATTCAAATTATTTTTGAATTTTAAATTCAATCATATCGTCAATCTTAAATCCTAAAAACATTTGAATTTCAAATTCAATACTAAAATCTAAAACTAATTCAAAATCTAGATTCTATGACTATTTCAAAATCTAAATTCTAAAACTAATCCTAAAACTAATTAACTAAACCAAAACAAAAAACAATAAAGAATTTGAATTTCATTCATTAAATAAATATTTTTTAACTTTAAAAAAAACAAAAACCTTAATTGAGAGCGGTGGCAACAAAATAGGACGACGAGGGAGGACAGTGGGTAGTGGAGAACTCCACTGACAAAGACAACAAACGGTGGACGACGAATGACAACGACAATCTCTCTCTCGACATCTTCCTCTTCTGTGAACACAAAAGTGAAAATATATAGGGGATCTCCCAACATACCTTGAAAGCGTCGGGAGATCCCACATCCACCGATGCCATAAAGTGAAACGTCGAGGCTAGTTCCAACCAAACCCAATGTTTCACTAATGGCTTAGAAATAATTAAACAATTACATTTATTATTTAATTTTCATCAATGCGGTCAACATAGACGTCGAATATGTTTAGAACTATCCTTGACATTCTTACATGGACATCGGAAAAAATTACACAATTACAATTATCATTTAATTTTCCCCGATGCGGTCAACGTAGACATTGAATAATCTTAGCAAATCCCCAATGTTCTTATAGAAGCATCGAGGACATTTAAACAAATAAATAGTTATTTTAGCTTTCCACGACATTTCTTTCCATGATGTTGGAGAAACTTCAAAATAAATTTACAAAAAATTGTAATTGGTGGAGCAACCCATGACTCAACATAGATGTCAGGATTGCTCCCCTATACTGATGTCGCTTTGTAAGTGTCTTGAGTGTCTTACCATTCTCGACTTTTTCCTTCCCAGTGTTATTTTTGGTGTCGAGAATTTTCTAATTTCTTGTACTGGCTATTGGAGGTGTCTTAATGCAAGAATGACATCTCATTACTTATGAAAGTCGAAAGCTTAATCAAATTGAGAAGCGATATAATGTCTAAGAGAAAGAAATGATTGTTATTATGCATTGTTTACGAACTTGTAGACATTACTAGTTTGAGTCAAAGTTCGTAGGGGAAATTGTTAATGTAGCAACAAGCTACTTTCAAAACCAATGGAAGATTTCCCCAAAGCATGCAAGGTGACAAGACTTTTTGGTCAAATTGAACTTTACGATGGAGTACAAGCTGGGCAAAGCCCATTTTTTGGTGAAAAGGAATGGAGGAGGATCTTATAGCCAAAGTCTAGTAGAGCTAATGATACAAAACAAGACTCAAAGATTTTGTCTTGAAAATGGCATGATATGCACTATAGGGGAATAATTATATATGTCAAAATGGGGTGGCCTACACAAAGAAATCATAAATGAGTGTTGTGAATCCTTATAGGCGAGACATCAAAGGACACATCAAACATAAGCTTTAATGAAACAAGCATATTATTGCCCAATATATGTGATGATGTGGAGTTATATATGAAGATTTTTCTTGTTAACCAACAAGATAAGGTGGAGTACACCTATCCTGATGACTTACTTGAGCCATTACCTATTTTCGAGAGACCTTGGAAAAGTATCTCAATGGACTTCATCGTGGAATTCTTAAAAGAAAACAAATGTGGTAATATTCTAGTCGTGGTTGATCAATTCAGTAAATATGAGGTTTTCATCCCAGTACCAAAAAGTACTTTATTGAGGATATATCGAGGTTCTTCAAACATGTAGTGAAATAATGGAATTCCTAAATCGATTGTATGTGATTGAGACAAAAGGTTCACAAGAAGATTTTAGACTGAGTTATTTAAAATTTTTCCCTCTGTGTTAAACTTTTCTAAAAGCTTTCACCCACAAATCGATGGGAAAATTGAGAGGGAGAATGTCTTGTTGAAAATTTATCTTAGGCATTTTATGAGTGACAATCAACAAAATTAGGTGAAACTACTTCATATTGTCCAAATCTCATACAATTTGCAGCCAGTGCGTGTCAACAAGAGCTAGTCCCTTTCAGGTGGCATAGGTCAACAACCTTTAGCATCCCATAATATGGTAAATTCTTATACAAGGAAAAATCATGGTGTCTTCATGTTTGCAAAAGGGTGGTGAGAAAAATCTAAATTAGTAAATGTGTAGTTGGAAAAAGTAGCAAAGAAAATGAAGAAATTAAATAGATTGATGTGAAAAGAAGGCATATGGAGTACGAGAGACCATTTCCAATGGAGAAAAGGATTGGGAAGCTAGCTTACCACATCACTCTACCCTCTCACCTTGGAGGTTCATCCCACATTTCAAGTAAGTTTTCCCATAGTTCAGATAAGTTTTCTTAAACCATACCATGCTGATAAAGAAAATCCAAGCAGAGGTGAATCCAAGAAAACCTTTAATACAATCATTACTACCTATGATTGTGATGTAGAGGAAATCATTGCACATTGAAAGACTAGAAGGTGAGGAAGTCATGCAAGCTACACTAAATACATGGTACATTCGAAAAGATTATTGGAGGATGAGTAGACTTGGGAGCACAAGATATCTTTATGGAACCATGAAGACAAGATTCAGTCACATTGGGAGGAAGCGAAGAGGACATCATCCAATTAAGTGTGGAGGATGTCACAAACAAAAAAAATTCCTACATCTTAATTTTAATTAAAGGAAGGCACATTATTAGAGTATTATAGAGAGTTCAAAAATTCTATAGAGCTATGTAAAACTATTTAGAAAGTTCTAGAACATTACGTTATAGAATTCTAGAAGGCACTGGATCATTGTAGAACTTTATGGAGTAGGCTAGAATATTCTAGAATAGTACGAAAACATCTAGGAAGTGTGAGATAATTTCCTACATTGTATAGATTTTTCTAGATGAAAAATATAGACGGTAGGATAAAGTTAATCTCCATCATCTATTGGAAAGGTTGATGTCTATAAATAAGTGGCCTTGCTCATTTGGCAAGACATCCTATAAATAAACCTCCAAAACACCTTGTAAATTTCTCTCTTCAAGCTAATAAAATTTCCTTTTAAGTATTCACTATTTGAGTTCTCTTCTTTTTTATTTAAAATATACTTGCCTTGTTATTCTTTCAACTATGCTTAGTTTGTGCCTAATATCTCTTTAATAAGTTTAGGCTAACTTAGTCACTAAGAAGTGAGTGCCTAAGTGTTGCACAGGCAAGAAAGGAATAAGTCTGCGACATAGAGACTACATCTCTGAACAACTTAAGCTCTCCTAAGTTTGTGATACTCATTCTTGCTTGCTTGTAAGTATAACGCATTTTAGTTCTATCGTGTATCTAACAATGTGATTCTAAGTATGTGACAAAGCTTGGTGACAAGACTAAGATCATGCAATAAAAGGGACAAACTTAATATTTTTCGTTGCTTAACTCTATTGATATGTTGTGTGCATACAAGTTTTTCTCTCTCTTATCCAAGTGTAAGCAAAAATAGAGGTCTCCTGGATAAGTCAAGATCAATAGTAATTAATCTTGGCACATAACGTCTATCAGAGTCTCATCCAATATCTATACAGTAAATTATATTCATAGTATTAAGTAATTGTTCTAGGTATTATATACACTAAAGGTGTGCAGTGAAAGGGGGATGGATGTGAAAGTGATGCATGTTATTGAATCGATTCTGCTAAAGACAAAGAATATTGAAGGAAAACTCGTTACATTACTATGTGATACAATGAGAGATTTTAATTCCTTGAGCGATATAAATTATGTAACTAATTCCAAACGAAGGCGGACAACCTCTTGGTGTTTTCGCCATACTTGCTAGTATTTTGCGATGCAAATATTGAAATCACTATGTAATTCATATCTAAAACTTTTTAGGTTGCAATCTCTTTGTTTAATTCTTTAATTAAGGCAAGCAGCCTCTTGGCACCTTGATGCCACACATACTCACATTTCTGATATGTCTGTAATAGAGAAATTTTGAGGATTAATTTTATTTCTAAAATAATTTCTATGGTTGTTTAGTTAGGTCTTAGTTACTTGCTCTCTCGAGTAGTTAATTCCTAAAACCTAATTTATTCTCTTGAAAAGAATTAGGCGTTGAATGAAATTTTGACTAGACAAGATAAACTTTACACTTTGCAGGTTTTTAAGGGAACTAACTAGCTACTTCTTTGTTTCATTAATAATATAAAGAACTAAAATATACGATAAGTAAAGAGATTGAAGAATGAAACTAAAATGAGATTGTATTAACAATAAAAGCTTTAGGCTTCTCGGTCATTGAGTTTGTAATATCAATAAACCGAAAATAGAAATTACAAATGGTAAATAAAAGAAATTCATCAAGCCGCGAATACAATTTCTTATATTTCTTGGCTCCATTTATGTCTACTACAGATACAGTGGAATGGAAAATGGTGTTCTTTACAATTCTCACTCTAAATGCATGAATGAAATTAAATGACTATTTTTAAAATTTGACTCAATTAGATTGGTGTTTGAATTTCTAATTGATTTCAAGCACATTTTAGAATTGGTAAGGCCTGAGCATTGTAACTTAGCGAAATCCACTTGCATCATTGATTGTATTTTTCTACCTTGTACAATGACGACTAATGGTTAAGTTTGAGGTTGTTTGATAGCTCTCTAAAAGATATAATAGAGAATAATGTATAACAAACATATGAAAATAAGAACAAAGCAATCTACAAGTCACAAAAGATAAAACACCTGTTTATCACGGTTTTTATTGTTTTCACATAGGTGATCAGTGCCATAGCTAGCCATTGCTCACGACACAACTAACCAAGTGACCAATGAGAAGATACTAGTTGATATGAATCGCTAGAAGACAAGAAGACTTGGTGAGATTGTTAGAAAAAATGATGAAGTGACATCTTTGACGCAACATGGCAACACTTCATCTACTTTCATTTTAGTGTGTATGAACAACGATGAAAGAATCTAACTTCATCCTAACCTTTCTTCTCTGTACTGTATGTGAGACCTCATTTCTAATTTGAGTAAAAAAGTAAATTTTGACTAAGTATTAAAAAGTTGGCGTTTGAATAAATCTGCAAAAATGATTAAGTGATAAAATCTTTTATGGTTAAGTATACATTTTTGTGATTAAGTGGGTAGTTCACGAAAGAAGTTGTGTGATAAGAAGAGAAAAAGTATTCGTGTAAGTTAAGAAGTGAAAGTTTTGACAGTGTTAGACCCAGTTTTGGGTGGTCTTCGCGAGAAGAACCAAGTGTTTTATGGAGAAAAAGTCTGCAAGGAAGCCTTGGGTATAAGTTCGCGATAAGAGTTTTATGTGAGTAAAAGTTAGTTTGTTCAGGTGAAAGATTTCTTATTGTAAAAATATAACCACACGATAAGGTTATTCGTGAGAAATGTTAAGTGGTTGAAGTTATTCGCAATTTGGGTTAGGCGAGAAGCAAGGTCTGGCGAAGAAAATGTCAAATCTTATTTGATAGAGGTTAACGTGTAAGATTAAGTGTTTAAGCATGGCTAGGTTGAATATTAAATTTACACGTGTAAAGTTTTAAGCAGGAGCTGGCGAACTAAGAAGAGTTTCTTCATGATAAAGTTAGTTTAAGGACTCTATAAATAAGAGGGATTTTGGTAACTAAGGAGGGAATGGTGAGAGTTTTGTTAAAGTGTTAAAGTGTTGCTGGTTTAGCCACGCTAGAAGATGCTTGCGACAAGAAGCAGAAGGACTTCTTTAGTAAAGTTTGGTGAGTGTTTTTCTCTCAAATGAATATAATTTATGTTAAAAACTTTATTATGATTTCTCTTTACTGATTTGAAAGAAGAGTTCAAATGAGAATGTTTCAAAGAGATTTGTATGAAAAGTTATGTTTACAAGCATGATTTATAATGTTAATGCTTGATTTGATGATTATGATTTCAATACTATAAAATGGTTTTCAAACCATTAGTTATTTCTTTGAGATGATGCTAACTTTTATGTGCATATAAAGAGTCAAGGTCACCATGGGGTATATGGGCTAGATGGTGATAAAAAGTTGGCTTATGTGTTGAAAGGAGGGTATAAAGCTTTGCGACCTGAGCAACAAGAATGAATTTGTATGTTCTTGAATGTTTTTGATACAGTAGTCTAAATACGAGGTAATGAGACCAAGAATAGAGAGCAATTCGGGATCCTTGGCTAAATGTAATGATTTGTTAATAAAGAAAGATTTATGCAAAATGAAATGATTTGTCGGTATGTTTAAATGATTTGATATTATTTTTGCGAAATGATTATGAAAAGGTATTGTGAAAGATTTTCATAAATTCTCACTAAGTCTTTTACACTTACGTTTTAAAAATTTATCTTCCAGGATCAGGCATTTAGGCCAAGTAGATAAAAAGGTTGAAGGATTTGCGACAAGGTGATTCACGACATTTTGAAAATGGTTAAGCATTGGTTATTTGGTCAAAATATTGTAAAAAAGTATGAAACACCTGTTATTAATAAAGTATACCTTTTGGTTTGTATTTATTTTACTTGGCGTTACATTACATTTTTAGATTAAAAGGAGTTGAGAATAAGATTTACGATAAGAAAATTTCAAAGTTGCAACTAAATCACATCCTATTCCCACTACTTTAATGTTTTGGTTGCAGTGCGATTTGGAGTGTGACACTTTAGGTGAGAGCTTAGTTGTAAAGAATCCCACGCCCCATTTTCCCTCAGTTTGCATTAGGCATAAATGGAGCCAAAGAACATAAGGAATTGTGGTCTGTGATAGAATACATTTTTTTCCTTTCCATTTGTAATTTATAATTAAATTGTATTGATAATTTAAACTGGCCAATAGGTCTAAAGCTGTTATTATAAATGCAATGTCATTTCATTTTCACTCCCTCATAACTTCACTTGTCGCATGCATGAAGTTCTCTATGTTATGAATGAAACAAAGGACTAGTTGATTTCAAGGGAAATCTGGAAGTTTGTATTACTTATCTTGTTTAATCAAAGCTTCATTCAACTTCTTATTCTATTTGAAAGAATAAATTAGGAATTAGGAGTTAACTACTCGAAAGAGCAACTAACTAAAAGCTCACTAAACAAGCATTGAAAGGATTGTAGCAATATAATCACTTATTTGGAACCTTTCTTAACATATATATCAGAAATGCAACTGTGGCATCAAGGCAACAAGAGGTTGTTTGCCTTATGAAGGAGTTTAGACATGAGGTTGTTTGCCTTATGAAGGAGTTTAGACATGCGCAGTGTATACAAATCAAAATTCTACTATAATTGCACTTGGTAAATATGAAACCCTTAAATAATACAAATTAAGGTTTTGATAAAATTAACATTTGTACCTTCGTAGCTCCAATTTCTTGAAAATCTTCACGCAAACTTAACCTGAACCACCACTAAAATTAACCTACTATCCTCTAGACTTAGAATCAGATTGTAGGACCCATTCGAGGAAGAAATCGAAAGAGAAAAAGTGATGGAAATTAAGGAATTGGGCTTAGGGTTAAAAGATAATTTTCTTATAAATTAGGCTTTTTAAAATTAAAGTGAGTTGGCCTTTTTGGAAACTCTCTCAAATTAGGATGTCTTTTTCCATCTCATCTTAGGGGTAAGTCCGAGGAACAGAAGTTCATAGTTAGCTCAAGATTAAGATTAAGTTATTGGCGTCATCATTATTCAAAATAGTCAGTTTTAAATAGTAAAGGATGTTATAACGTAAAAGTGATTATTTCATGGTTCTGTCTTATGTATTCTTTACATAGGATACCCCTACTTTCATGTCTCTGCATGAATGATTCAAGTCGTTTGTACTAACTATGAAGCAGGTCACATCCATAGTGTTCCCAAAATAAGGCGTTCAACCTTTATTCATGTAGTATATACCATTTAGGATATATACTCAAACTTGATCGATGTTTATGTCTCTACATAAAATTCTAGTTTACTCAAGACAGCCTTGGGGCCTTAGTTTATTGGATTCATGATTATAGTATTCAATTTTACTAACAAAATCTCAACAATAACTTTATTGAATAGAATATAATTTTGAATTACAAACTATGAGTTTTAGGACATAAATTCCAACAAACTCCCACAGCTTGGACTAAAACTTCTTGGGGGATAAAACAACATTGAGTTTAGCTGTGAGAGAATAATAAATATAATGTAAAACTCAAAATTTCTTTAACCTTTGGAATTTGCTAAGATTAGTTAAGGACAAGAGAAAATGGAATTTATGGGAAAAGAAGGTAAAAATATTTGGAACTTGAGTTTAGATTTGAGAATAAGAGAAAAGTTGAGAAATTTGGCTAAGTGTTAAAATATTGGTTTATGGATGTTTAAAGGTTGTGTGGGCGAAAAAGTAAGGCTAAAGAACCTCCAAAATGGTGTCTTTAGGTGGCAAGAAGAGGTTTGAAAACCTTTAAAGGTTAGGCATTTGGTCATGGAGTAAGCGGCCTAGTAAGGAAACAAACCTCCAAAAGTGATGCTTAGGCGTTTGGATGACTAGGCAAG
>JBBPDI010000004.1:4666032-4677321 GCA_037974545.1 Cucumis variabilis
ATTAAAATAAAAAGACCTTGTATATACACCTAACAAATGAAACAAATTTGTAACATTAATTCTGCGTTAAATATATTCCACCAAAATTGAGAATTCTAAATTTTAAGTCAAAATTTGAAATTTGTAAAAAAAGGAAAAAGTAAATTTTTGCAAAACAACTAAATATAAAGTAAATGCGTATGTATAACAAAGTATATATAATATATATCTAAGACAAGACTAAAATTGAAACATGCAGTATATATTGTATAACCTTAAATTGTCCTTCTAAGTGCATTTGAAATAATTAGTATATATTTATTAAATAACATTATATCTACTTGAAATAAACAAATTTGAAACATCCAAAAAATTATCATGCATGACCGAATTCACTGTCAGACAAAAAAAAAAAAGTGATTCTGACAGTAAATAAAAAGAAACTTAAATGTAATTAACATATCTTATTTAAATAAATAAAATAAGAAATGAACATTTTTAAAAGTAATAAAATAAACTAAAATATTTACAAGCTATAGTAAAATTTTGGATTCTATCACTCTTTAGCAATGTCACTAATAGAAGCATATTAGTGTCTATCAATATCTATTATTGATAGAATTTGAAATTTTGCTATATGTTGTAAATATTTGGTTAAATTTGCTATTTTTTACCACTCCTATGAAATCATTATGTAACGATCCAACTTTTCAAACTAAACTAAGGTCATCACTTTAATAAAAAGACACTTCGTTTAATATAAAAGTTTGTAAAATTTGTTAAAAATCAAATAAACATCGAAGAATTTTTATTCAGGCCCTGTTTCAAACAAAAGTAAAGGTTCGAAAGTATCGTTTATAAAATCATCAAGAAATAAACAATTGTTCTAAACATGAAACTCTTTTAAATCATCAATATTCAAGAGAAACACTAAAACATGAAAAATTGGAAGCGGAAGCAATTTTGAAAGAGTGTTCCCATATGGCAATCACGCGTCCTTCTTGTCCCTCATCGGTCTGCCCCTCATATTACCTTTGCCTGAGAAAGGTTAAACATAAAGAGTGGGTATAAATATACCTAGTAAGAGACCCACTACTGATCCCGTTAGGGGTAAAAATTTGTTAACTTCCTATTGGGTGGTGCCCTGCATCATAACAGTCTCGTGATCCCGTAGAAATCACATATTCAGTCTAATGCTCTCGAAGGATGCATACATCAGTCTAGTGCTCCCCAAGGATGCACCTATCAGTCTAGTGCTCAAAAGGATGCACAACAGGTGGTGATCCCGTGGAACATCTGCAAGGCACACTACCCTATAGATAAAGTTAATAATTCCTCTCATATCATTCTTTTAGTTCACACACATATACAATCAATTTACGCAAACCAGTACATAATCAAACATTAGCATAACGGTTCCTCAAACAGTTATACTTATACAAAAGCGTCACCCACCTCAGTTAAGTTAATTCAATCTACTATACACTATATCTTTACATTAACATAATAGTCAACAACCCTCAATTTAATCAGTTCAATGCTCTCAATTCAGTCATTGTATTTAAATTCACATATCAGTCAATCCATCTCAGTTCAACATTCTCAATTTAGTTAATATACTTTACAACTTTTGTATAGGGATCAGTAGTAGAAAATCCCTTACCTTAACTTTACTCAAGCTCCTTGATCAACTAAAAGGTCCAACAAAACAACCTAAACAAAATTAAACAAAAAGCGTCACAATACTTCATCTCATTCAATTTACCCAAATATTTCTAAACTTACCCAAGTAGTGGAGAATCGAACTCCAACTAAAATCTAAAATTGATATGAATCCAAAGAACTCGAGTGATACTTTCAACACCTTTAAGGATCGAATAACAAATTAACTATTTATCCAACACTACAATCGAAACTACAATGTATAACCATCAAACTCACCAATACAAACAACTTACCACCAAAATTCTGACAGTTCACAGTAAGGTAGAGGCAACAACACGTGAACCAAAGTGAAAGACAACGTGCAAATGCAGATTTGAGTGTGACTCGACTTACTTGGAGAGGTAAGGGTTGAGTTACACGCACGATTGGAAGACAAGGGACGCGTGCAACTGCAGTTCATGAACGGAGACAGACGCTGACGAAGCCAAACGTTTCGGCTAGGTTACAACTTCAACAGAAAGGCTAAAGATGCGTGCGGTGGCGTTTGGTTCGTCGTTGTCGGAGATAAATCAGAGAGAAAATGCTCGACGACACGCGACTGCCAAGGTTACAAGAAGCGGAGATGCGTCAGCTTCGATTAACAGTGGCAGTGGCTTCGACGGTGAGTGTGGATAGAAACGGTCGGCGACGACGACTCTACCAAGTGGGTGGCGGATGAACTCGGACGGCGACAATGGGTGACGACCAGGGCACATGGAAAATAAAAGAAAAAGAATGAAGGGGAAAGGTCACACGGAAAATGAGAAGAAAATGAAAAAAATATTTAATAATAATTTTAATTATAATAACATATAAATCTTATTATTAAAAAAAAAAAAAGACACCCAAAAAATCTTTAATTCTTAGTAGAACAATTTGGTTAAGATAATTCAATGATAACTTATAATTAATTATTATATATAGTGCAATTAGTGGTTATTAAAAATAACCTAAATAATTGATATTAAATACAATTTGAAATTTTCAAATATTTTATTTATATAATACAAAATTTTAAATATAGAAGAGATTGTATCACAAGGTGAAAAGCGTTAAAAAAATACATGAATATTTAGATATTATTATAAAATATAACTATATATTATGAATGTAGATATTCATGATCTATATAGATTATCAATGGTCATATAACTACCATTTAATTCCAAGTTGTAACATCTAATCCATTGAATTATATATTGTAACTTATACCATCATATATCTTATAAATAAAGGTGTATGGTGCTTTGTAATACACACAATAATTTGAATTCAATTGTCTTCTCTACTTCCTCTTTTCTCTATTATTCTATTTGTGTTGTTTATTTGTTCTTATTTTATAATACGTCATCAACATGATTCTTATAATTTGATCATTTGCAAAATGAATACTATAATATTAGTTTGTTTTTTTGTTTTGTATTTGTGAACATTGCATGAAATATTCCATGTACACATTACACATAGTTTAAATGTAATCTTTTATACCTATTGACATGTAATTTTACACATTATGTTTACAAAATTATTGTTCGTTAAAAATTGTTGTTAGTTCATGATAAAATTATGTTTTGTTCATCTTAATTTTTTTTGATTTACGAGATTGTTTATGTTTATGAACTATAATAAGTCTATAGTTTGTACGATTGTTTATGTTTGATTCTTATTCTATTTCTTTACGATCTATGTATAATTTATTGGTTCTTTATGATTTGTATCTATAATTGAATTGTCTACTTTCTATTGGTATAAGTTTTATTATTTTCTTTATAATCTAAATATTTTTATCAATTTACCTAAACCATGTTATGTTGATCGTTTTTTAACATGTTATGTATAAGTATGTTATAAAATTAATAGTTTTTAAATTCTCATTACTTGAAAATTTAATTAGTGTATATTGTTGTTAATTTGCCATAATATGTATATATGTAATTCTTATTTGTAATTTTAATTACTGTGCTGTAATTCTTATTTGTAACTTTAATTACTGTGCATTGACATGTATGTTTTGCACTATTATTATATCTTTGTCCCATTGATTTTTGTAATTTTATATCATGTGCATAGTAGATATCTATTGACCATATTAATCCATTTTTTAAAAAAAATGCAAATCATGATATTTATCTATTTTGTTTTAGAATGCTTGTTTGACATGTTTATTAAATTTCTAAAGTAAATTTCTTTGTTATAGTTTTACCATGACAAATCTTACTAAATTAGAATTTCTAGCTCTTGATATAAATGGTGATAATTATTTATCATGAGTGTTTAATGCTGAAATTCATTTGGATATCATGAATCTTGGAGAAACAATTAAAGAAGGAAACAAACTTCAAGTCAAAGAAAGACAAAAGTCATGAACTTCCTTTGACATCATCTTCATAAGGGATTAAAGATTGAATATCTTACGGTAAAAGATTCATATAAATTATGAAAAAGTTTAAAAGAAAGGTATGATTTATAAAAAAAATGTGATTCTTCTTAAAGCTCGATATGATTGGATGCACCTTAGGTTGTAAGATTTTAAATCAGTAAGCGATTATAATTTTGTATTATTTAAAGATTGTTCAAAATTTTCGTTATGCGAAGAAAAATTACTGATGAAGATATGTTAGAGAAAACATTTTCCAAATTTCATGTCTTGAATATGCTCCTACAACAACAATATCGAGAAAAGGGTTAAAAAATATTTTGAACTTATATCTTGTCTTCTTGTAGTTGAACAAAATAATGAGTTATTAATGAAAAACCATGAATCTAAACCAATTAAAGGAACACCATTTTCTAAAGTGGATGCTATATTTTCAAACATAATTATGATTGAGGTTGAGGTCGTGGTCGTGTTCGTGACCGACGTTGCGACTGTAGTGGAGGAAGAAGTAATTATACTTTTTGTGGTAGCGTTCAAATTTTAAAAAACCCACAAATGATGATCATAAAGTGAAGACTCCACAAAATAAGAGTTTAAAAGTTGTGAAAATCAATGCTTCCATTGTGGCATGAATGGCTATCGAACTCGTATTTGTCATACATCCTAGCACTTAATCGATCTCTATCAAGTCTCATTCAAAGATGATGTATTTGACCCGTTCAACATGGCACATTTGGATGCTGCTGACTTTTTTTAGTCTTCTGAAGAGAAAACTTATGTTAATGAAGGAGTAGCAAATACTTCCTTTAATTATGATAATGTCTAAAACTAATATTTGCATTATGTTTTAGTTTTTTTTTTTTATTCAAAATTTACAAGTTTGTTTAAATTATTTATATTTCAATTTACTTTTGTTTTTTATTTTTTACCTTGAGTCTTATTGTAATCATTTTTTAGTGAAGAGTTATGGACATATATTTCACATATTTTGGCTAACTCAAAGAGGAATAATAAAGACTTATGTTTGGCAGATAGTGCAACTATGCACACAATACTTAAAAGTAAAATATTTTTCTACATTGACAATGTTTAAAACAAATGTCAATACAATATCAGGTTCTACACCTTTGATTAAAAGTTTTGGTAAAGGAAACCTTGTTTTGCCTAGAGGAATAAAATTCACAATTAATAATGCTTTGTTCTCTAGTAAGTAAAAAATAAACTTACTAAGTTTCAAAGATATATATGTCAGAATGGTTATCATGCATGTTGAAACTAACAATAAATATAGTATAGAATATTTTATATTACATTTATTTTTCACATTAAAAAGTTATATATTGAAAACACCGCTTGCCTTTTCTTCTAGATTATATTATACTCATATACAAGTAATTGAAACATATGAAACCATGAACCTAAAGTTCATAATTTTAAATATGTTTACTGATTGGCATGATCGATTGAGTCATCTTAGGTCAATAATGATTAGAAGAATTATTAAAATTTTTCACAGACATCTCCACTAAAGAACATGAAGATTCTTCAATTCAAGAAACTATCATGTGTTGCTTACTCTCAAGAAAAATTGATTATTATGCCATCACTAGCCAAATTGGAAGTTGAGTCACCTACATTTTTGGACAAGTTCATGGTGACAGTGGACCCATTAATTCACCAAGTAGATCATTAAAATACTTCATGGTTTTAATTGACACATCAAGTTGATGGTCACATGTGTGTTGTTATCATGTCGAAACCTTGCAGTTGCAAGATTACTTGCTCAAACAATCAAATTAAGAGCACAGTTTCTTGATTATACAAGAAAAAAATTGAACTTGATTATAGGAGTGTTAAAAAAAAACCGATAACCGAACCAATCCGGATTACCCGATCCAAATCATAAGGATTGGATTAGGTTAAATTTTGTCTTGAGTTGGATTAGATTACAAAATTGAAGAAAAAAAATGTTTGAGTCGGGTTGCTAGGTCTTGTAAATAGGTCAACCCGATCCAGTTAGCCATATTATATTATTATTATCATACATACATATATCTATATATATATATATAGAGAGAGAGAGAATACTAAAACCTAAAACAGTTTTCACTAATTTGTTGCATGCCTACCCTTAAGTTTCGCACAGAGTCACTCCATCTTCTTCAATATTCACTTTAGCTTCCTCCCCGCTGACCCTTATAGTTAGCCGTCCACCTCTTCGCTTGCCTTTGAAGCTAGCCGCTCCTCTCTCCGTCGGTGTCCAATTGCTCACTGTCTAGTTGCTTCCCTTGATATCGTTGTCTTTCATAATTTTCTTCGCCCTCCCTATCGTTTGCCTAACACTTTAGATTTGGTGTTGAATTTGTTTTCTGCTTATACTTTGGTAGGTTAATATTTTGAATTTGTTGAATTTGTGATGTTGAATTTTGTTGAGTTTGTTGAATTTGTGGTATTGAAATTGTTTAGTTAAATAAAAATTTAGTTTCAAATTCCAAAAGCTTTGCTTGAATCCCAACACAATAAACTAAAAATTTAGTTCAAGGAAAAATATATATATTGACACAAACAATTTAGAGCAGATAGAAGTCACTAGAGCATTCAAAGATGTTCTATTTTTGTTTGATTGTATGAATTTAAACTTGCATTCCAAACACTTACCACTTGCAGAATATATATTCCAACCAACGCAAAAAGGTGAAGACTTCTTTTCTAAACAATTCTCTACACAAAACCAACTTTCAAATAATCTGAAAGAATAAAAATTCAAATTGTCCAAGAAAGGTGGGATATCATAACAGAAAGCCTAAAAAGTCTCAACCACCATATTTAAATATATAATTAATAAATCAATATAATAAAGGGAGTGGACCACATCGTAACAACTATAATTAATGAATCGGTGTTGTGTCAAAAGCGTCGTAGATCAATAGGTTCAAAAGACAAAAATCTTCAAAAAAAGAAAAGTAATCAATAGTTAAAACAACTTAATAAACAATACGAACATTCAGGAAGAAGTCTTGGACATGAATAATGGTAAAAAGGTTGAAAAGTGTTAAATGAAAAATTATTTACGCAATAGCACTATGCGATAAGCGATAGGACTAAGCTATGCAAATGATAGCTTTGAGAGTCTTACGCAATATAGATTTCAATTATGTGACATTGATTATGACTACGCAACAATACTAGCTATGCAAAATGCTAAAATATCTCCTCTCACATGTTGACATCCTAAGTGAGATAGTCAAGCGAGATGAGATGTAATGAATGACATGCTCTTTATTGCATAATTAAAAAATCAAATGTTTTATTATCGTTTGACATTTAATTTCAACATTATCCTACATTAACGATAAACATTATTTTCCTTAATTACTAACATTTCCAAAATTAAATCACCCTATTTAATTACCAACAGTTCTTTTCTTTTCCTCCACTTTATAAACTCATTTCATTCTTCATTTTGACATATGAGAAAAACAAGAAAAAAAAGTCTTTAAAACTTTCTTTCTGTGAGATTTTTTAGCAATGTAAGTATCTATCTGAGTGGTATTCCAATTAGTTTCAGTGCAAAATTAATTAAAGAACATAACTGTTTTATCTTGGAGACGACGGGGCAACACAAATCTGTTTGTACAAAAAGAACAAAACCTCAAACGTTTTAAAGAAAGCAAGATCCGCGACTTAACCCTTTCTTCTAATATGTTTATGTTTTACAGTAGGCATTTTGACCAGGCGACAGGCGAAGTGATCACTAGGCGTTTTGACCAGTTGACGTTTTGATCAGCTGGTGTTTTGATCATTAGGCGACTTAACGATTACGCGAGCTGATTATTGAGGCATTTTAACCAGGCAAGATACCAATCTATTACATGAGATACAAAGCAAAGAAACATGTGTTTTGTCTAGGCATTAAGGCCTCTCTATGCATCACTCCTAGGTAATTTGCAACAACAAAGAGACTCAAGTATATGAAGATAACAATGAGATCTGAATAAATTGTATCATGATAAGAATAAGATGGAATAAAACTGATGTAGTTATGGACAACATTTTTGCGTATAATGTTGCATATAATATCATTCATGAAAATGAGGATTCTAAACCTAAATCTATTGACGAATGTTGCAATAGAAAAGATTGGTCCAAGTGGAAAGAAGCCATCCAAGCATAATTAAACTCACTTTCGAAACATGAAATTTTTGGACCTATAATTCATACAACTGAAGGTGAAACCTGTGAGATTTATATGAGTATTTATGCGTAAAAGAAATGAAAATACTGAGGTTACTATATATAAAGCATGACTTGTTGCACAAGGATTTTCTCAAAGATTGAACATTGATTATGAGGAAACATATTCTCCTCTGGTGGATGCTATTACATTAAGATATTTAATTAGTTTGACTGGTGAAAAGCTTGATATGTATCTTATGGATGTAGTTACATCATACATGTATGGATTTAAGATACTTGAATTATATAATTAAAATTCCTAAAGGATTTAAGATACTTGAATCATATAATTAAAATTCTAGAGAAGTATATTTAATCAAATTATAGAGATCATTGTATGGATTGAAACAATCTAACGAATGTAGTACAATAGCCTAAGTTAATATTTTATTGAAAGAAGGTTTATCAAAGTAATCTAATTGTTTCATGTGTTTTTATTAAGAAATCATCGTTAGGATTTTCTATTATAGATGTATATGTTTATGATTTAAATATAATTGAAAATCTTGAAGAGCATTCAAAGACAATAAGATATCTCAAAAAGGAATTTGAGATGAAAAATCTTAGCAAAGAAAATTTTGCATTGGCTTGTAAATCAAGAGCATGTAGCCCATGGAACTTTTATTCTACATAAAAGATTTTAAAAAGATTTTACATGGATAAACCACATCCATTGAACATTCCAACGGTGGTTTAATCACTTGATATGAAAAATGATGCCTTTCAACCTCGAGAAGATAATGAAGAATTACTTGGTCCTGAAGTACCATACTTTAGTACAATAGGTGCCCTAATGTATCCAATGAAATTACATTGTTGATTCAGATCATAAGCTTGAGCGACATTAGATTTGTTAACAGCCGTTATGACAAGATGAGAAGCTAATTCAACAAGTGATGCTATAACCATCACAACAGAGGCATCAATGATGTTAGACATAGCAAAAATTACATTGTTGGAAGCCTCAGTGGCAAGTTTGACACAAACATCGGATTCCATAAATGATGCAAAAGCATTAGCTCATTGATTATTATTTACAAAAAATACAACCGCTACAGCATGGATAAAGACACTTGTGACTTGAACAATTGTTATATCCAATTACAAATTAGCCATGAGGCTTAGGAATGGGACGAAGAAAAATGAGTGAATAGGAGAAGGGATCAGAAAAGCTTTGAGAGTGAAGAAGGAGAAGAGCGTGAATTAGGAATAAAGTGAAGAAAAAATTAAGATGGATTAAATAGATAATTTTGTTTCTCATATCTATGGTCATACAAGTCTTTCTTTTAGCTTTGCTTATTCATCAATCCATTTATGGATAACATTGTTGAAGAGGGTGTGAAAAGATGTACCCTCTCGTAGTACCAATAAAAATATATAAAATTACTGAATACATTTGTTTGATCTTTTGTGGTAGAAAAACTTTGCATTAGATATCTTTACAAGAACTTGTATGACCATAGAAATGGACAATCAAACATATGTATGCAGTAATTTCATATATTCTTACTAGCTAGTACTACAAGAAGGATATTCGTTAGAAAGGTTGACCTTATCATTTTTTTCACATTCTCTCTAACAATGTCATCCATAAATGGATGAAAAAGCAAAGCCAAAAGAAAGACTTGTATGGTTGTAGAAAAGGACAATCAAATCATTTATTTAATCCATCTTAATTTCTTCCTTCACTTCGTCCTTCACTTCGCTCCTGATTCATGCTCTCATTTGTTTTCTTTTCTTTGCTCCCAAAGCACTTCTCCCTTCTCTCATTCACTTCTTTTTTTCTCGTCTCATTTCTAAGCCTCATGGCTAATTTTCATTTAGATATAGCAATTGCTCAAGGCACAAATGCCCTTATCCATGCTGTAACGGTTGTATCTTCTACAAACAACAATCAACTAGGTAATGTTTTTGCATCTGTGCAAGCTAATGCTAATGCTGGGCTTGCCACTAAGTCTTCCAACAATGTGATTGCTGCTATGCCTAACACCGTCAATGCCTCTCTTGCGATGGTTGCAGCATCACTCGTTGTAACAACTTCCTATATTGTCATAGCAGTTAATGGTGATAATGTCGCTCAAGCTGATGATCTGAATCAAGCTAAGGAAGAAGATGCTACGCAAGCTGTTCATCTTTACCAAACTAGAGGATGAAGATGTCGCTCAAGGTGTTAATCTTAATCATAAACTGTAGATGAAAATGTCGCTCAAGCTGTTAATCATACTCTTCAATAAATGTATCAAAACTTGAATGTTGATCCCTTGGCTAATGTCCACTGGTTTAATTGTCCTAAATCAGAATATAAAGACAGAAGTTGTGGATGTGTACAACTTACTAAACGTTGCTCGTTGGGAATATCCATGCCAAAAATAGATATTGACCTAGTACCCCCATGTCATTTTTCCACCCATTGATGCCACTATGGCCTTTAAGAAAATAGTTTGTCTTTGTTTGTGGTTGCTTTTTTCTTTGAATTTTTTTTCAAAAATAGCAAATCTTACGAAATATTTATAACTTATAACAAATTCTATCAATGATATCCTATAACTATAGCAAATTTTACTATAACTTGTAAATATTTTAATTTATTTTGTTATTTTTAAAAATGTCTATTTTTTTAAGTTTATGTTTAGAATATTTGTTTCAATTTTATTATTATTATTATCATCTTTTAATAATAATATTATTATTATTATAAATAATAATTACTGTAGAGTGTTGTTGATATTAGGATGATATATTCTAAAAACAATAATTAACATGGTTTATTTAATTGATTGTATATTTAAATAAGAGAGGTGTGGATATATTAGAGAGTTGAAGTAATGGTCTAAACTTAATAAACTTGGAAGACTGAGTAGTTGGGACAACTTATGGCTATTTGGCTAGGGTTCATATATTTAGAGTGTGTTGGCCCCCAATTAATTACTGTGGGCTTGGGTTATAATAACCCAAACCCATGTTTGGGGCCCGTGTAATGGAAACCCTAGTTT
>JBBPDI010000004.1:4699067-4713092 GCA_037974545.1 Cucumis variabilis
CTAAATATTAGCAAAAGTTTGGGTCATATAAGATCTCAAGATGATAAATTACCAAATGACGATCATATATAGGTCATGATCTTATCTAGTGAACCAATCAAAATATGTTTGTGTTGTGAATGTGATCAGTCTGTAAATTTAAGAAGGTCTACTATTGATTTAATGGAAGGTTAAGTTCAAATGGACAACTGTTTCTATAAATAAAATCAACCTGGAGGCAGTTGGGAATATTTTTTAGACAAATTTGTTTGAGTTTCTTTATGGTTTATAGAACCTTTGAAGGGGACTCAGATTGCATGGGAAACTCATGATTTTCAAGATGTTTCTATTAATGTAAAATTAATATAAAGAATGACTATCAAATACTATGAACTAATAATTTTAAATTTTTTTAAAGAATTTTTGTGGTCAAAGTATTATTAATTTTCTTCAGCATCTATCTAATTGATCGACTTGGTTATAGAAGTAGTCATTGGAGATGATGGATGCATTAGGTTGACAAAGTTTGTATTAGATGATAACCATTGTTGTGAAGTTGGCTATGGAGATAATCATCAAGGTTGACAGTTGAAGTTGATCATCGGAGTTAGTCATATGTGGTTGGCAAAGGGCAGTGGTAGCCAATAATAACCATAGTGGAAATACAGTTGATGATTAGTGAGAGTATTTTGGTAATTTTAAGGAGTGATTAGTTAGTAAAACTCAAAAATCATTATTCTAAAAGCCAACTATTTGTAAACTGGTTTTCTTAAAATCTATTTTGAGTGGAACATTAAATCTGTACTCTAAAGTTTTCAAAACACATCCGAAGAAAAGAAAGAAAGTCTAAGCAAATCCTTTCTAATGTAAGGGATGTTTTTGGTTTTTTACCTTTCTCATATGCTTTACTTGTAAAAAAAGGGCTTTACTTCCTAATATGTGTTGATTGTTTACCCATTTTGGGGCTACGGTCTTGTTTTGTTGTGATGCACTTACTCCTATAATTATAATAAAGTGGCCTGTATTAATTTAAATATGGGACCTCGGTTATGAAAATAAAGCTTCTCTTTATACCTTACTTAATTGTATATTGAGTTACACTAGAAATTTATTGCCTTCAATGATACTTACTATCACAAGTCCAATAAATTCTATAATTTGATTCTTTATATTTTGTTGACCAGAGTTAGATGATTTCTTCAACTCCGAATTTCTTTCAATTTTTAAAATCCTAGATTCAATAGTTTTCTTTAAAATCATAAGCCAAACAACCTCATATTAGGTTCGATATATATATATATATGCATATATGTATGAATGAGAGGGTGTGGAGAAGGATTCCAAACCATAGTAAAAATAATATTAATTAAAAAAAACCATAGTCAAAAGGGGGCACATAATCTTTAGAAGGAAAGTGAGTCCAAAGATGGAGAAGGTGATATGATGACGAGCATGTGAGAATGAGTTATGTGGACAATCACTTTCCAATTTGATTGAAGAACTTTAATTAATTTTATTCAACTTCATGAGTTCTTGATACAAGTTTGTTTATGTGTGTGTATATATATAAACCAAGAAAACCTAGAGGAATCATCCAAATCAAAGCTATGATATACAACATTTTCAAATGGCCCTTTCTGTTTTTTGTTTTAGTGTAAGTGGGTTCTATGTGGAAAATATCGTGGAACAACTAATGCAAGAAGAGTGACGTTCAAAGCTAAAAGACAAAATAGCTTTTTGAAGAACTTTACATTTGAATGATATATCATATCATATCCTATAAGGAAAAATTGTAGGATTGGTATAGTATGGCAACCTCAGAGGATGATGAATAAAGTGACATTCAACGTAGGGACATTCAAATTTCACAAAGTGTCACTTCCAAGGCTTCAAATGTTACTCTTTGATTGGGTCGATTTGGATAATTTTATCACTACGTTATTGGTAAGTATTTCTCCGTTAAGCTTGTTTTTGATGGACACTTCAAGACACTAAAACTATTAAGGAATAAAATTAAGTTTGTTATCATCAAAACGTTAATTAATTAATTAATTTGAGATTAAAGACAAAAAGAAAAGTTAACAGAAACAAACCTAAGAGATTTTGAAATTGGTTCTTTATAAAAAGTGAATCCATTAGCTAACATCATATAGAAAATACAAAAAAAAATTGACACTTTTATTATATGAACAAGTCAAGGTATAAATCTTCTTTGGATAGATAAATTTTTTTTTGTTCTCGAAATTAATCATCTAACAAATTCCTATCACGGACAATTATTCAAATGTGACAATTTCATAATAACCGTGAGATGAACTTACATTGTGCGTAAAAGTTAACCACATATGTACCTAATATGTGTTCAAACTTCAATGTACTGCTTCTCATTTATATCAATGGTGAAGAAACGAGAACAATGACATTTATAAAGAGACCTAATCCTGAAATGATTTCTCCATTAGCAAATACCACATGTGAATATTAATATAACACTGTCCTTTAATATCTCTCTCCAAATATGGATATTAAGAAGTTGAAGCACTAACCATGGTATCAATTTGTTTATAAAAAGTGGAGTGAAGAACTTTGGTGTCCACTCAAAATATTTATGAGTTATGACATTGTGGTTTGCTTTGGATTCTTAGAATGTGATTATGTGTGATGGAATACCACCGCCGCCTATGTTTGACAACACTTCCCTTCCATAATATCAACTTTAAAATTCATTTCTATTCTTTATTATTGGATAGTTTTTGTTTTAAAAAAAATAAAGCAAATGAATTAAAAAATATATATATATTCTATTAGATAAATAGATATTCATGCACAATGTCTCTATAGTTACGTGTTACACTCCCTCTCATCCAACTCTTATGTCATGTGTTTTGAAAATGTTAACTGTCATGTATTCAACCTGTTTCTTATCAAATTATTCATAAATGACAGCATTTAATGAATTTTAGAAGAGATACACATTCCTAAGCTTTTCTTTTTAAATAATAAGTGGAGTTTGATTTGAAGAGAATTTTCTAATTTTTAAATTTTAAATTTATTATTTATTTAATTTATATATTATATTTGATTTATTTTAATATTATATATTTTTTTTATTTTAACCTTGTTATTTCATTTTTACCTGATATTCTTTTTTAATTATTTGGTTCTCTTTTTTAAAAAGAACAAAAAAAAATTTTAATTATCTTCATCATATGAGTATTGAGCATCCCACTTTCATAAATAAATGTTTTGGTTGTTATCAAACCATTAAGTTCAATATGGGAAGAAAGAGATTAGATAATTCAAATCAAATCTTTGACTTTTTGAGGTGGTTTCAACTTTTAATTACTTTAAGTTATGTTTATAATGTTTAAAGTGTCGATGTTAATAGAAATATCAAAATATGAATTTTGTAAAAGTTATATTTATGAAAATATTGATATTGGTGGAAATTCTTATGAAAATTTATGAATTATGATAGACATTGTTATAATTAATTAGTTAATGAAACTTTCATGATGGCTTAATTACATTCTAACTGACCATTTTTAATCACAAGGTAAATTTTTAGATGTCTATGGTAAATATATACATGTAAATGTTGATACAATAGCCCAAATTTAATTTTTTAAAAAATAGAAATTAATTACAAAATAATGAAGTAGAATGATGTGAAAATTTCATCAAATCTACCTGCCAAGTGTGTGGTAAGTATGGTCACTTTGCACTTGCTTGTTATAACTAATTTAACAAAGAATTTCTAAGTTCATTAGCACAAGATTGAGGATAGAATTCGGGGGTGCTTCTGCAAACCCAACTTCTGCTGCTTTTGTGACTACACAGAATTCAAATCAGTTTGCTACTTGTGAGATTGTGATTAACCCAAACTGCTACATTGATAGCGGAGCTACAAACCATGTTACTGCAGAATCCTCTAGTCTGATCAATCCAATTGATTATTCAGGTATAGAGCCAGTAACGGTAGGAAATGGAGATAATTTGAATATCTCATGCATTGGCCACTCTTACTTGACTAATGGAAATAATATTTAGCTTTGAAAAATATACTTTTTGTTTCTGATATTACAAAGAACTTGGTCAGTGTCTCGAAATTAGCCCAAGATAATCACACATTTCTAAAGTTTCATGACTATTATTGTCTTGTTAAGGACAAAACTACAGAGCAACATTGTTGAAAGGAACACTTAAGGATTGTCTCTATCAACTGGATAATGTTGATTTGACAGTTGTCGCAAAGTTAGATCATAGTTAGAAGTGTCAACAAACAGCTTATGCACAAAAATAATGAGACATCAGCTTTTATTCTGTTAAGAGGAACAAATCTTGTCAGCGTTAATGTTTTTGTCTCTAAAGTTGTATGGCATAAGCGTTTAGGTCATCCTTCCTCCAAAATTTTAAACTCATTAGTTAAGAACTGTAATTTGCCTGTTAAAGATTGTGAGGAAATAGAGTTTTGTGATTCATGTCAATTGGGAAAAGCTCACAGTCTTCCCTTTACTATTTCTCACTCTAGAGCTGCTGAATCATTTGATATTGTTTATTCTGATACGTGGGGCCCTGTACTGGTTAGTTCATCTGATGGTTTTCGTTATTATATATTGTTTGTGGATGATTATAGCAGATACACTTGGATTTATCCTCTCAAAACAGAAAAAGTGTTGCTATTGATGCGTTTAACCACTTTGTTACGTATATTAAAAATCAATTCAATAAAACCATGAAAGTGTTTTCATGTCCTTATACTTTAGCTCAGAATGGAAGAGTTGAAAGAAAACATAGACATGTGGTAGAAACAGGACTTACTCTTCTTGCCCAAACAAGAATAACTTTAAATTATTGGTGGGATGCGTTTCTGATAGCCATGGTTCTAATTAATGGGATGCCCACACCCACTTTACAAGATATGTCACCTATTGAATTGATGTTTGCTCACAAGTTTAAATTTTTCTGAATTGAAGGTTTTCGGGTGTGCTTGCTTTCCATATTTATGTCCTTACCAATCAAACAAGTTCCAACTTCACTCTAAAAAATGGGTTTTTCTTGGTCCAAGCCCAATTCACAAGGGGTTCAAGTGCTTGTCTAAATCTGGAAAAGTGTTTATATCCCGACATGTAAAATTTAATGAGAAAGAATTTCCTTTTTTAGACTTATTTCCTTCGGTCTTCTCACCATCAGCAGCCCAAATAAATTGGAATAGTTGCAAATTTAGCAATTATATTTTAAAAAATTTGCAAATATAGCAAAATTTGACAAATTCTATCAATGATATAAGTCTATTAGTGATAGACTATGTTGCAAATATTGATCTATCATTGATAGATCCATATAAGTCTATCAGTGATACATGTCTATCAGTGATAGTTTTGCTATATTTGCAATTTTGTTAAAATATTGCTATATCCTTAATTATTATTGCTAAATTGGCCATCCATTATAATTATCCAAATAAATTCCATATCTTCCTTTCTTGTTGTTCCCACTAAAATCAACCATAATCCCTTGGCCCAGACATATTCCCATTCTTCAGCCTAAAACTTCTCAAATCCTACGGCCCATACTATTTCTCCTTTTATTTCACTATCACAAACTCTAAATTCTTTGCCATCTCAGTCACGTGAAATCTTCCCTCCATCTCTTATCAACCCATACAATAATATGGGCCTAAGTTCTACCCCTCTCACGACCCAAAATACTACCCCACCACTTTAAATTAATTCTCCCAATTTTCTTAACTGCACACGTGACCACCAGGTGCCTTCCACTCCTTCCTCCTCTTCACATACTAAAAACTCTTCGTCTTCTCCAACTTCTGCAAGCCCATCTCCCTCTCATCCTAATCCTTTTGTTCCACCCTCTATCCAAGTATTTCCTACTCATTTGATGATCACTCGTGCAAGGTCGGGTGTTTTTAAACCAAAAACATTACTTTCCTCAACTAACATTAATTAGGCTCTTACCGAACTCACTCAGATTACTCAAGTGCTTGCCACCCCTCAATGGAAACGAGCCATAGATGAAGAGTATGTTGTCATACTCAAAGCCAAAACATGACATCTTGTACCACCATCATCCTCAGAATGTTGTTGGAAACAAATGGGTATATCGTCTGAAGCGTAGCACTAACGGATTGATTCAACGGCATAAAACTCGTCTCGTTGCAAAAGGTTTCCATCAACACCCAAGTGTTGATTTTTTTTAGACTTTTAGTCCGATTGTCAAGGCCTCGATGATTCGGGTTGTGTTAAATCTTACAGTAACTCATGGGTGGCAACTTCGACAACTTGATTTCAACAATGCATTCTTAAATGGAAGTTTAACAGAAACTATGTATATGCAACAACCTCCCGTGTATGTTCATCCTTCTTTTCCTCATTATGTTTGCAAGTTGGACAAAGCCATTTACGGCTTAAAACAATCACCATGTACATGGAATGAGACGCTAACCAAAATGTTGTTGAGCCGGGGCTTTGTGAATTCCAGATCCGATTCATCCTTATTTATCTTTCACCGTCAATATTGTGTGATTATATTGTTGGTATATGTTGACGATGTTGTCACTGGCAATGACTCCAAGCAGATTGATAAACTTATTAAATCACTTGACAAATGTTTTGCTTTGAATTTGGGTATTCTGTCTTACTTTCTGGGTTTCCAAGTTAACTATGTTGAATCTAGTTTTTTCCTAAATCAAGAAAAATATGTTGAAGATTTACTTCATAAGTTACAGTTTAATGAACTAAAGCCAGCCGCTTCACTGAGTGTTGTAGGCAAGCATTTTTCTGCCTCAGATGGAGAACCCCTTACCGATCCGTTTATTTACAGAAGTATGATCGGTGCTCTCCAATATTTAATCGACAATCGATCTGATATATCTTACATAGTAAATCAGTTGAGTCGGTTTCTTCAAAGACCCACTAATGCTCATTGGCAAGCGCAGTAAAATGTGTCCTTCGATACTTAAGTGGCACAAAATCTTTTGGATTGTTGTTTCAAAAGGGTAAGGATCTATCTATCTCTGCTTATTCTGATGTTGACTAGACATCTAACATTGACGATTGCAAATCAGTGGCTGCGTATTGTGTTTTTATTGGAAACAATTTGGTCTCTTGGTCATCCAAGAAGCAAACTGTTGTTGCTTGTTCGAGTATTGAGTCGAAGTACCAAGCTCTTGCTGCTTCAGAAGTTATATGGTTAAAGCAACTTCTATCCGAATTGAATGTCACTCTAAATTATAAACCTGTAATATGGTGTGACAATGTTAGTGCAGGTGCTCTTGCATCGAATTCAATCTTTCACGCTCGTACGAAACATATAGAGATTGATGTACATTTTGTTTAGGACCATGTTCTTCGAGGTTTCCTTGATGTTCGTTATATTCCTTTAGCAGACCAAATTGTCGAATGCTTAACCAAGTCCTTAACTCATACTCAGTTTCAGAATCTAAGATCCAAACTCGGGGTTGTTAAGTCTCCCTCTCATTTGAGGGGAGATGTTAGAGAAGATTATCAATTTGTAAAGAAAACAGAGCAATAAGAGTGTCAATATGGCATTGCCAAAAGCCTCCGAAAATGCGTGGTTGCCTACTTTTGTGGTAGTTTTTTTGTCTCCAATTAATTGTGTACAACTGTCCTTTATCCCTAAAATACTTAAAGAAATCTGAAAATCTACTTGCTGAATTCTCTCTCTCCCTCGTATTCTAATCATGTCTCTAACATCCATTTCTCCCTTTTCTCTAACTGGCATGATAAGGAGAGATGAATCCTAATTAAAAAAGGTCAGCTCAATCATGTTTATATTGGTAGGAGGAGGCACAACATGAGTCAAAAGGAGATTTGTGGTGATATTGGGGCGGTTTTCCCTTGGTGGCTCAATTGATTGTTGTATCCATTTTGAAAATTTTACTTTTAACTAGCTTCAAAATTATCCCTAACATGTTGTTGTCACTATCTTATCTACTTAGATCCACATGATATATACACATCCAACCTTTCATTTATAAAAATATCGATTCTCTTCTCATCATGCTTGCCTAAAAAATAGTAAGAAGATATTAATTATGTTGAAGTGGGGTGTTATCTTGTGAAAATTAAAGTAATTAATAATGTTATTGTTAATAAGTGGATGATACATACACATAAAATAAGTGGCGACTAAGAGTTTTGTTTTGTAAAATTTTCACTCTCTTCATTTGGCTGTCTCCTCCTACACTTTGTTTTTATTATCATCAACAGTGTAGTCTTCAATCATTTAAAAACATCTAACTTGGAATGTGCTTAATGTGATCTTTTAAAAGTGTTTTTCAACTTATACAAAAGTACTTTCTAAATTATTTAATTTATTAATAATATATTTGGACAGTGAAAAAAATCTTAGAAAATATTCTCTAACCAGATTTTGAATATCTGACTTTTAAGACAATTGTCTACCGTATAACCCAATAAAACTATAATAATATTAAGTCAAGTTTTTAACTTAAATTGATAATTTGTCCAATGTATAACTAAAGGGTTATTTGAAAAATTGGGGTGTTTTTAAAAAAAAATAGTAAAAGGGGTGTTTTTATAAATATTTAGGTAAAAGGGGTGAATTTTTTGTATTCTCCCTTATTTTACTTTTTTTTTTCAATTTTTTTTCTCTCATGTGAACGTAAACAAGGAAAAGAAATATCGGTGGTCCCATCTCATTTAATTCATTATTTTTAATTATTATTTTTATTTTTATTATTATATTATTTTTATTATTACTATAAAAGTTTAAAATAACAAAATCCACATAAAAATAATTTTTTTGTAAAATTATTTTCATAAAATTAATAAAATGATTTACATTTTATTCTTCAATCACACACATATACACACACAATTAGTTTATTATTGATTTATATCCTATTCTTAAATTTATTCTTCCATCTCCTATTACATTTATTTTTAATAACAAATAATTTCTAATTTTCATGAATTAATATTTTTTTGTAACAAAATAGAATATTCAAAAATTAAATCTATATAATATAAAAATTACAAAGTTGAAAATGAATCTATACAATATTAAAATTTATAAAATTAAAAAAAAACTATCAAAATATAAAAAAAATAGTTAATTTTATTAAAATTTGAATAAATTAAAAAATAAAGTTACCCCAATTACTATTTATTTCACTAATTTTTTTAATTAAATAATAATAATAATAATAATGATAAAAATAATATAATTTTACAAAAAATTATATTTTAATTTTATAAGGAATAAAAAGTAAATATTTTTTTTTTTAATTTTATGAAAATAATTATACAAAAAATTTATTTTTACGTGGATTTTGTTATTTTAAACTTTTATAATAATAATAATATTATTATTATTATTAAGAATAATAATAATAATAATTAAAAATAATAAATTAAATGAGATGGGATCCACTCACATTTCTTTTCCTTGTTTTATGGGAGAGAAAAAATTGGAAGAAAAGAAAAAATAATATTGACGAAGAATAAGACAAAAATTCACCACTTTTACCCAAATACTTTTAAAAACACCAGTTTTTACTAATTTTTTTAAAAAAACACTCCAATTTTTCAAATAAACCTATAACTAAACTATATATAATAAAATATTAAGCCCATGTATTTAACCTAAATTATTATTATAATATTTATTCACGTGATTGATGATATATGTTTTGACTAGTTGAGATATGACTAAAATTTATAAATAATATACTAAAGTTTAGGGTTTAGGATCATCACCAATATTTAAGTGATATTTATTATA
Organism: Cucumis variabilis; assembly: GCA_037974545.1. Lineage (NCBI taxonomy): Eukaryota > Viridiplantae > Streptophyta > Magnoliopsida > Cucurbitales > Cucurbitaceae > Cucumis > Cucumis variabilis. Next base: position 4,708,833 of record JBBPDI010000004.1, read on the forward strand.
TTAACTATCAAGAGAAAATGAAAATGAAACTTTAAATATGTATTTAACAAAAATTATATTGAATGACAAAATTATTAATTTTTAAAATTTTGTGAAATTTGTAAATATTTTTTTATGCTATATTTAAAACACAAACCATTATTTAATATGACGATTATAACTATTGATTTTTTTTTTTTTGCCACATGTTGGCCATTACTAGTGTTTTTAATTGAGAATTTTTTATATATAATTAAAGACTTTAATTAAGGCTATAAATGAAATGTTACAATCACATGTTCTATCTTCCCACTCTACTTTCTTATGAAATAAGATGCAAAATTTTCCTTTTCATGATAATGTTTCCAACCATTTTCATATTTATTTATTTTTACATTTTTTTGTCCATAAAAATTATTTATTATAAAATTTGTCTCTTTCTTCTTCTTGATAAGAATTAGGTCTTCATTTTTCTTAGAAATGTTGTGATTATATAATATGATCCCAAGTGAACTAATCACTACTCAACCTCCATTAGTGCTCTAATTTTCAAGTCTATCAAGAATAAGATTAATCTCAAATTTGGCCACTTTTTCTAGAGGTGACTATTGGTTGTGCTCCAACCTAATAGGAAAATGGCACAATTGTTAAATACTTTGAACTTTTCTCTATATATTTCCCATTAATTTTAGTTGCTCTTCATAAAGAGAATTATAGAAAAATGTCAACTTTAATTATAAAAAAATTAGGAAATACGGTTAGTTTTAGATTAAAAATCATCAAAATTTTATTTAAAAATATCTTTAAACTATTGAAAGTTTAAAAAATATCATTAAACTAAAAGAAAATTAAAAACTAATCTTACAACTCGTTTATATCTAATTTAAATATCTCCATTATTGCAACAAGCTATTTTTATCACTATACTAAAAATAATATACTAACAATAATAGAGTTAATATCTCGTTAAAAAAATAAATCAAATTAATTTATGAGGTAATCTATGTATATATATATAACAAAAATGAAAATATTTACTACTTGTATAACCAAATTAAAAAAAAAAAAAAACATAAAGCTCATTTTTTTCCTTAATTTCAAATTTTTCTTTCCATAATTTCTTCATCTCCTCTTTCAAAATTTATTCCTTCTTCGTTGTATCTCATTTTCGGTGTTATCTTTTTCATGAAGGCATTGTGTAATTCTTCTTCTTCTTCTTTTCACTATACAATCATGTCTATTCAATAGTGATATAATGTTTTAACATTATCGATCCGTGATAAATAAGGATAGACTATCTCTGTCTATTCCAGAGGAAAGAAGCAGCATAGATGAAAACAAAAATGTGTGAAGGTTAATAGCATGGAATTGCAAGGGCATTTTTGTAATTATACATGATTGGGTTTAGGTTTTTATTGGACTTCTAAAATGTTGTATAGAATGTAATTATTTTTGTAAATTATTATACTTAAAAAAACACTTAATTTATCACTATACTAACGATAAAGATATTTTTAATTTAGAGTTGTTTTAACAACAAGATATTAATGGTTTCACATATGTTAATTGTCAGTGTAATTTTTTTAAGTTTTTCTAAGTTTAAGGATATTTTTTAAACAAAACTTTAACAATTTTCATCCAAAACTAACATAAAGATATTTTTGAAATAACATTTGATAGTTCATGAGTACTTTTGACACAAAATGAAAGTTCAATCACATTAATAATTTTCACACTTAAAAATGCAAATGTAAATGAATTTGAAAGACTCTTATGAGAGAGAATTTTATTTAGGATGAAAATATTGTTTAACAAGATTAGAGGTTTGAGCGACGTACGGTAATGGACTTCGTATTACTCTCTTTTGTTTTAGTTTTAATTATCTAACATATATTGTTTTTAAAAAATCAAATTGCAATTAATTATTACCTACATAAAAAATATTAAAAATAAAACTATGGATGAATAAAATTTCTATGCTAAAAGGAATCTAAAAAAGATGGACAATGTTTGACAAACTTAATTAAAAGTTCAATTCTCAATCTTTGCTTATAAGCCAAAAAGATAAGAAAGAAAGAAAAAAAGCAACCTCACATAGACTAAAAGGAGAAGTGGAGAAGTTACCATGTATAGATAAAGACAAAATATTATTAGTAAACTCTTTTTAAATGTGATTAAACTCAGATGTTTGGGATAAAAAAGAGTTGTAAGTCAGGGATGAAAAATGATTTTGGTAACAATTTTGAGATGATCTTGATACTAAACCATTTACCATTATTTGTTCCTCAAGGTTAATACAACAACCCATTTGAAGACCAAAAAAGATTTGAAATCAATAAAGAAGATATCATTACTTTACACAACGAAATTGAAGAAAAATAGGTCTATAAAAAAGTAAATTTCCTCTTAAGTTTTTAATAGTTTTGGTTGTGATATCCCATGACACATTTCAAAATAATTATTATTTGACTCTACAGTTACTAATGAATCTAGTGCAATTAATGGTCATACATATAATAGACTCGATCAAAGATTGAACTATATAAACTTTACAAATTGTTCAAATTTTAAACTAATACTCAAATTTAAGAGTTACGTTGTAGATTGGTCACGATTTGAGTCGGTACATATTGAAAACTGTAGAATAATTAGCCTTCTTCACAGAGTTGTTTTGCAGCTCCATGTCTCAAAAGTATACAATAATTATATATGTTGTTTTTGGCTATTCTTGTGGCCGCCACTAAGGCAGAATACAAAGAGATTAGTACAATGCACCATTGAACCAAGGAAGGTATAATTATTTTAATTTATTGTTTAGTGCATGATGATCAAATAGATTATAGTGTGCCTGCAGAAAAGTTAACTAAAAGCACTATATTAAGACATTTGTTCATATTCCCCATCTTATATTTAATCTGATATTTATTGATAAAATATAGTTTAATGTTAGCAAGTACCATTATCGTTACCCTTTTATATAATGTCTCATACACTATCATACTTCATATCTAATAATTTTATTTTATTTTTAGTTAGGTTTGACTTAGTTAATATTAACGATACGATTTTTGTTCATTTTGAATATAAGCCTTTGTAATTTTACATATGATTTCATTTCAGCAAATCTTATACCAATGAAGATAATTGTTTTTTATTTATATGACGTCTATAATTCAACATGTCTAACCAATCTAGAATAACTTTGGTCACATTTCATCGGTCCTCCTTTGTATAGCAAAGGACCACCAAGCCTCTCTTCAAATAATCCATCATTTGTTTAAATCTTGTCTAGATCAACTCTTTTAATTTTCACCAAACCACACACGTGTGCTCATCTAATAGAGTTCAACTACTGATTATACTATGACCATTTTTCAATTCTCCACAACACTTTTTCGATACTTGAGGATTCTATCTGACATGACTAAATGATTGTATCTGTTATCATTTGTTAGAAATATCTTTCACTTTTAGTAGAAAAAATAACAGAGGTTAAAAAGTAAACAATAAAAATAAAAAAACAAGAATTAACAATAAAAAAAGAAAAAGAAAAAAAAAACTCCAGAGAAAAATACCATACACGTGACAAAAAAAATTTACTTAGATGAAATATTATTACAACCATACAAATTAGTTCATTCTTCTGTGACCTAATTGCAAAAGCATCCTAACAAAACTTGTATATTACTCACGTCCTTTAATCTCACTCTCTCATACTGGATAATAGAAGAGGAATTATCTAAACTTAAATTGTTTCTAACTTGATCAATTTCAAACCAAAGGTATAGAATCCTTTTATCATACTTGCATCAATCTATGGTTTTCTTTAACTTTTTTTTTATATGAAACAATGTACTTCTAATATTTTTTCAAAACCCAACGTAAAGTTCATTCTTGACAAAATATTATATAAAGAATATTTGCTACATCTATTTGATTCATCGACAATATATCATAATTCTCAATCCATAGAATTATAACTCACACTCCACGATAAAGAATTGACCAAAATACATAATTTTCATTTATTCGTCACATGTTGATAAACCTTGTTGAAATTTATAGTGCAAACTTTCACCTACTTGGACTCACCACAAAATTCTTCAACCATTGGCATTACCTTCTACCACACACCTTCGGATAACCACCAAGCTAGTGTATCAAGTTAGTGTGTGGTACGCAAATTTGTGTAACCACTAATATCACATCCTCTATCGTGACAATAGATTGAATTAATTTCATCTTCTGTGGAGGAAGTCACAGTTTTCCTTGAGAAGAAAG
>JBBPDI010000004.1:4715764-4735421 GCA_037974545.1 Cucumis variabilis
CTGGCAGTGAAGGGCAGATTCGAAAGCAATGTGGCGTTGTTAATAATGATGATGGGTATTGAAAATTAGAGCACAGGACAAAGGAAGAATGTTTGTTGTAAAATGTCTTTCATTGAAAAATTATAAAGAAAAGATTTAAGATTTGCCTTTGTTATGAAGATAATATATACATAAAAAGTTAGAGAATAGCTAAAGTTTTACTCTACAAATTTTCAAACAAAAATTGGTTTAGTTTTAAAAGAGTATGAAAAGTGGCGTCAGCATCTTGTGAATTTACCAATTCGTCCTTAAAAACCATTCATGAATTTGACGCTCGATCCTCAATAGTAGATTCTTGATACTCGATGGTCTATAGTTTATATTAGTGATAGTTGCAAATATAACAATTATGTTTCAAATAATTAAGTATATAACAACATTTAAAAAAGAAATTTAAATATAACATAATCTGTCAAATTCTATCAATGATAAAGAGTCTTTCACTATAGACCATGTAACAAATATTGATCTACAAGCGATAGAAATCTAGAAATAAGTAATTAGTGACAGTACTAATTTCTATCCGTAATTTCTATCGTTGATAGACCAATATGTATCACTAATAGACTTTGTTATATTTGAAACTTTTATATTATATGTTTCATGTTATATACTATATACTCGATACTCGATAGTAGATAGTAGATATTAGCTACTCGATGCTTATTAATCAATACTTGATATTTTATGTTTTATTTTATTTATATATGTTTGTCACTCATACTCAATTCTTAAAAGAAACAAAAAACCAAAAAAAAAGGGAAAAAGGAAAAGGAAGAGTAGAAATGCTAAAATAAAGAAGAAGAAGAAATCCTAAAAAAAGGCACAAAAGAAAAGAAGTATAAAGATGGAAGAAGAAATGTAAAAAAAAAGGAAAGAGAAAAGAATGGTTAAAAAAGAAAAGAAAAGAAAAAGAATGAAAGATGAAAGGAAGGAAAAAAAATGAAAAAAGAACAAGAAGAAGTTACAAAAGAAGAGAAGAGTAGAAAAAACATTTAAAGTTAAAAGTGGTAATTTTACATAGTGATAACATAAGAAAAAAAAAAACCCAATGAAAATGGCTTTAAAAAGTATCAATTTTTCATTTGAGCATTTTATTTTAGGTCAAGTATGCAAATTTTCCATTATTTTACATGAAGTTAAATTTTTATCTTTAAAGAAAAAAATAATTGTAATCGAATAGAGAATAGCGTGAGATTATGGTTAAGAATAGAAAGATAGGAGTTACAAACTTTCTCTATAGAGTAATATCAAACTATCTTATAAGTAAAGTTCTTTACTTCATTTCACAACTCACTTAATTTGAGATTTTGGGATGATTTGACAACCAATAGATTCCCTCTTATTTTAGTCCATGAGAATTTGGTCGTCAAGAAAATTCATGGCTCCAATTTGTTTCTAGTCAATGTGAAAGATCCAATGAGTTCAAATTATCTTTTATCTATAAAAGATCCTATGACCACATATTCATCTTGAATAGATGTAGGATAATAAGGAAAGTTATTCTTGATAAATGAAGATTATTATATAACACTTATAGTTTACATTTGTTTTACCAAAAAAATAAATACAAAAATTGAAAGTGATATCTAAAAAATGCTTAGTTCTTTCAACTTTTATTTTTAATCAAATAGTTAAACTTTAAATTTTATGAATTGTTTAATGAATATTTAAATTTTCAATTTGGTATTCAAGGAACAGAAAGAAGAGGATAAGGAACCCACATAAGGAGGTCATACAAGAGGTGCAATAAGGGTTGGGGGGTGGTCCCTGAAAAGAGTTTCTCTCTCTCAGCGTCAACGATAGCTATATCCATACCGTGAAAAAAAAGTAAGTCGAGTGGACTAGGACCAATAAGAAGAATAAAGGCCCTTACCAAGAGGGAAAATCCTATAGCTGAGGCAATTTGGCCCTTTAGGATCCTCATCAAATTTCAACTAGCTCAAAGAAGAAGTTCGTACATGATCGAACCGCTTCTTGGTTCTCCGACATGGATTTGATTTTCTCTATCATGCGCGCTCGAAGAAGGAAGTAGGGAAGTGTCTTATAAGGACTCATCCCTATTTTTCCCTGCCCGCTTCGTGTGCTCATGAGAATCTGGTCTTTGGAAAGGCGAGTGTCATTTGGGGTAACCCTCTAACTGAGGTGTATTCCTCTTTTCACTTGCCCAGAAGAGCAAAACAACTCATTGTGATGTTGGCCTTCGCATTGTCTAATCACTCTGTCTTAACCCTATCTTTTGAACTTGGGGTTATGGTTCCTTTTTCTGTGGTCGCTTATATCAAGAACTCTTCCCTAAGTTTAAAGTCTTGCCTTCTGAGGACGCTCCCATTCTTTGAGTATTCGAACGAGACAATGAGGGATCGGAATGAGTACACCTCATTTCTAGGCTGGATGAAAGAGTCTCTAACCTACCTCAACTAAAGATCTAAGATCGAGATGGATCCCACTCTCCTTCTCCAACTCAGTCGACTCAATTAATCTTCGCCTTTTAGAGATCCTTAATGTCTAGAAGTATAAATGGTATTTTGATATCCTTTTTCCAAAATAGATGAATGAGGGTTCAATCTAAAATTGTATATGTACGATTGGGTAGGCTCTTAGTATGAATATTAGGGGTAGAGGTTGAATCATCTATCTCAGTACATGAGATAGAGAAAAGGGGAGGACAAGGCTCCTTCTAAAAAAGATAAGAAGGTAAAGGTGGATAATTAGAGTTAACGGCTCGATAGAGTGAACGAGGGGCAAGAGAAGCAGCAGCAAAGGAGAAGGGAAGTATGAGTAGGTCCCATCAGCAATCCCAGAAGAAGTTTGTCGCGGGTTAGAGTTGTTCTCAGTTTCATCTCTTTCAGTGAAAGTGTTGGCAGAGTCTGAGTAATAAATAATGGAATGAGAATAGGAAGGAAATGCTCTTTCATCTCTTTCCGGAGTAAGAGAATTGACCTATTAGAAAACGTAGCGAGACCCAATGCTCAATCAACATCCATAAATAAAGGGGTCTTGTGCGAGACCCATTAAGGAATGAAGTTGAGAAGGAGAAGAAAGCTCAAGCGCTAGAAAACTCTAAATTATCAAAGCAACCAGCGGGTGGGACGGCCAGTTGAAGCAGCAAAGTTGGCTCTACATCCCTCTCATTTAAGAAGCCCACGTTGCCGTTCTTGGGAGTGGGGCTGATCGATCGAGGATTGAAAATATGCTTGTAGGGGAGATAGATTTGCATAAATGACTGAGTATGAGTCAGAGTACGAAAGAAAGTGAGGTTCTTCTCATAAGTCTTGAATTGGAAAGGTATGAATTTATAAGACTTTCTAACTGAAAGTGAGACTGCGTAGTGGATCTGGCCTAAGAGGTACAAGCTTGACCAAAGTCAGAGGCACAAAGTAGCAAAGAGAGAGGAAGGAATAGTAAGCAAAAACAAGGGTGCATATGAGCTCGACTCGAAGAACCCCACCTCTTTCATCCGTATCAGTTGTCGTTGAAGAAGAAGTTGGAAGCTGCTTTCCTGTACCAAGGAATCCGTCGTCCTTTCATGAATACCAGTACAAGTCAAAAGTCTTCTTCCATCCAAAAGTACCTGAAATTTCCATTCTCATTAATGATCATTTTATGAGCAGAAAAGGTAGGTAAGGCTCGACTGAGAGGAGAGGCAACGATATTATCTCTTTCTTGGAGTAGGAGATGTCACTTCATAAGAAAGAGCTACTCGCTTATCTTGAGTACGAGGAAGAAGAAAATAAAGAGGATCTCGTCCTAGTTGAGGTGAAGATTAATTAGTTAAACTAATAAAGAAAAGCTTCAGTCTATGATCAATGAAATTTGATGATTTGAGGAGGAATCATATATATTTTCAATAGTGGGAGAGGTTGTGAAGCTAGAACTCTAAATTAGGATCTTGAATGCAAAATAAGGATGCCTTGCTTCATTTAATTCATTCACCTAGCCCTTGTTCATTAAGGAGGTAGGAGATCTCTAGGCCCATTTTCCCACTAATAACTCAAAACGAGTTTTGTATCCAACCAGAAGAGGCTTGAGAGCAGGTATCCATCTCTCGTTAATCAAGTCCATTCAGGAATCCTTCTTTTTCTCCTAAATTGAGAACCATATAGGAAAAGAGAGTACGCCTTGCCAGACGAGAGAGAGGGTGGATCACCCTCTTTCGGGTGAAAAAAATAGGAATAGAAAAAGGAGAGGTGCAAAAAATATTGCGAGGAAGAGGCAGAGTCATCAAGGGATCCTTCCTGTCTCACTCGCCAGAGTTCCTCTATCTTTACCTTTGCCTAAAATATTAAACATAGAAAAGGATGAGTATAAACACATACTCAGTAAGGGACTCACTACTAATCCTGTTAGGTGTCTGTTAACTTCTCATTAGAGTCCTGTAAGAAAGTACCGCATAACTATTGTGCTTCCGAACACACGATATCTAGTGGTCCCATAGGGACACATCTGGACTCTTGGTAAACCCGAAGGAATCACCCTTAAAAGTTAGCCACACAGGCATAAATATGTGGTGATCACAAAGGATTCTCATATGGTACAACTCTAACAGACAAAGCTAACAGAACACTCATCCATAGCATGTTACATATCATAAACATCATAACATGACATGAATATCAATCATAGCGTCCTTACCATGTAATTAATATTTCATGCATTGTAAACATATCATTTATAACATATCAGTCATAACACTATCTCTCAAACACTCAATCATCTATACCAGTCACATTATGCATCTTAGCTACATCAATACATAATGAAAAATACATGCAAGCTCTTAAAATTTAATTCGAAGGTCTAGTAGTAGAATTCTGTACCTGAGATTAGCTAAAAAAAAAAATATTCCTTTGCTGACAATTAAAATTCTCCAATTAAATCAATCCTAATCTTAAAAGAAAATTTAAGTATCTTAAGCAATAAAATTATCAATTGACTTTCATCCAAAAATTCTCCCAAATTAACTTACCTAAAATTGAGGTTGAACCCAATTCAACCTTGATGGGAAAAATTCCTCATTTAAATCTTCAATATTTGCTAAAGGGATCTTCCAAAAGCATACAACCAAAACCAATTCCAAGATAAATAATTTTTTCTTTTTCGGCTTCTCTTTCCAATTTGAGCATTCCAATGCTATTTTTAACCCATATAATAATAGTTATCATTATTATTTTCTTGTCCTTTTCCTTTTCCTTTACCTTATAGGATATATATATATAACATAAACGTATATTTTTATTCCCATTATCTTTCCTCAATAAAATCTTTCATCCAATAACTTTTATCTTTCCAAAAATAGTTATTCTTTTCCAAAAATAAAATCTTCTCTCTCTTCCATAAATCACATCAAATTCAAACAACTTTATTGTTTTACCAAAATAATTATACATTTATAAAAAAAATATATTTTTCCAAAATATAATTATTTTCTTTTTATTTTCTTTTTTTTCTTTCTAAACAAATATTTTCTCTCCAAATAATCAATTATCTTTCATATAATTAATTTTCCACAAATAGAATTATCTTTAGAGGCATTTTTAATAATAGCAAAATAAATTAAAACATTTAGAAGCTATAGCAAAATTTTGGATTTTATCGCTATAGCATATCAATAACTATAAGTGATAGAATTTTCTATAAGTTGTAGATATTTTGTAAAATTTGCTATTTTTAAAAATTACCATTATCTTTACTATTTTTCATAATGATTATATATATATATATAATCACATATACATATAATTATCAAATCTCTAACAAAAAATTTCACCCTTCAATTTAATTAAATAACATCCAAATTATTTAAATAAATTTCAATTTTCATAAAACCAAATAATTTCCACAACTTTACTTAAATTTCATAACATAAAATTAAATTCGCAACAAACACCACAAATTCAAATCTTCTAATTAATTAAATATTCATCCAACAAATATCTAATTAATTTCAATGTCCACAAAATCAAATAATCTTCAAAATAAATGCTCAATAAATTAAACACAATTGAACAAAACTAAGATAATTGGCTCTAAAAATTATCTTAATTTTTAGGGGCGTTACACTTAACCTTAGTTTAGATTATAGAAATTGTTACTGTATTTTTCAATGTATTTGATATTTTTAAATTTAAAATTAAATTGAGTTTTACAGTTCTGTAAAATCTTCCAATGGCTCTAATCCTTTCACTTTAACCTTATGAATTTTTCCAATAAAGGTCTTTTGGTCATCTTACCTTCAAGGCATGACTTACATACAGGTAAAGAATTTTCTTCTAACTCACTTAGAAGTCCATTCTTCACTAATCTCTTAATCTTATTGAGATTTATGTGTCTTAATCTTAGTTGCCAAAGATGAGCATTTTCTTTTGGAGAAATTTTAAGTCTTTTTTGTTTTAAGTCACTGCAATTTTGAACATTTCAGTATTACGGAGGGTTTTAGATGTTAACGATCTTAACACATATAGATTATTTTCTAACTTTGCAGAATAAATCTCAACACCATTTTTGCAAACAAACACTTTATTTACATTAAAAGTTAAAGATTAAGATTGTTTTAGTAAGCACTTTACACAAATCAAGTTCCTTTTTAAATCAGGAACAACATATACATTTTCTAATAAAAGAAATGATTTTTCTAAACAAAGTCGAAGCTCTCCCTCTGCAACCGTTGAGACTGAGACGACATGCCCAGTTCCAACCCGCATCATTATCTTTCCAGTTCCAACTGCCACCAGGAACTAATTCCTTGAAATGAAGAACAAACATGGTTAGTAGCACCTGAATCTATTATCCAGGCTAAATCATCATTTTTCACTAAACAAGTCTCCAGGACTAGTAAATCACATTTACCTTGTTTGGTGTTCTTCTTTTCTGACAAGTACTTGGGATAGTTTCTCTTTCAATGTCCCTTCTAGTTGCAATAGAAACATATTCCCTTTGTAGCCTTGGCTTTCTTGCTCGTTTTAGCAACAACGGGGTTAAACTTTATTTCCTTGACCACCCTTCTTCTTCTTCCACTTCTTAGTGCCTGATGAAGAAGACACATACTTAGTTCTAGAGGTCAAGCCTCTATGGAACTTTCTTGTAGAAGTACCAACACTTGTCTCTCCCTTCTGTCCCTTGATTTCATTAGAGACTCAAAAGTTTATAGCTTATTGAAAAGGGTGGTAAGGGTATAAGCAATTTTGTTCATAACATTGCTTCTAAATTGTAGGAAACTCTCTGATAGAGATTTCAAAATAAATCTAACTTTTTACTAGCTTCATTGATGACTGCTCCATTCATTTCTGTCACATTGAAATGAACCATCATATTGAGAACATGTTCTCTCACTAAGGATTCCTCATTCATATGGGTATTATAAATGTATTCAGAGCATCATGCTTGATCTGATAAGAGGTCTGACCAAACATCTTATTCAAGGAGTCCATGATCTCACGAGTAGTGGGCATTGATTCATGTTTCTTAGCCAATACTTCAGATAAGCTTGCTAAGATGTATGCTCGAGCTTTTTCATTTGTCTTGATCCAACGTTCATATGTTTCTTAAATAGTTCGATGCATCAACAACTGAGACTTGAGAACACTCCTCAACTAAGATAAACCATAGGTCATCGATGATTAGCACAGTGTTGATAGTATTTTTCCAAGATGCATAATTATTGTCATTAAGTTTATCAGCAACCAACATATTCAAAGTAACACTCGTCATTATCAAATTGTTTAAAACATACAATTTATTTATATTAGCATTTTTCATATAGAAAACCAATCAATTTAGAATTTTTTTTAATATATCTTAAGTGATATCTATTTTGCAATTATGCTTCGGTAAGGTAGGATAAAAACCATTGTTAGGTGATTCATTATCCCTTCATTGAATTGAGACAATCTCAACTAAATATTATACAAGAATAACTTTTATTCCTATAATAGTTAGTCATCGTTGTTTAGTCAAGAAATGGTTAACTTACTTAAAAAAAATTGTAAGTGTAACCTTTCATTTTAGATTCTAGAGTTCCGTTCCAGTAAGTAATTCGTAGGAAAAAATCGATTGGAGCAAAAACTAAAGACTCCTATCCATTTTTGGAGTGAGTAAAATCACATGCAAACACCTTCCGTAGGGGGACACAAGCAAAGGTACCTCGAGGCTGAGCATGAGAATTTACAGGAAACTAATGAAAGAGACCACGAGATGTGTTGACACACATTCCTCTCCCCCTTACTATAAACATTATCTACATTCATCTTGTTATTGACTTACGCACACCCGGCCCCAGCCATACGGAGACACAAGCAAAAGCACCTCGAGGCCAAGCATAAGTCTCACGATATAAATGTTTAAGGAGAAACGTGAAAAGAAAAATGAAGTATCATATACCCTATTTTCTCCCACTTAGTATTTTATTTAAAATTAATTAACTTAGAAAATACGGTTAATTATTTATTTAAGTCCATTATTAAATTGAACCAATATAACTCTTATATTGGATAGTTTAACATGTTTCCATCTTTCTATCTGGGAAAATCCCCAAAATAGTAGACTTGTTAAGTCAACAAAACCTACCATATGCTCATGCATATAGATCAAAGAATCGTCTCATAGGATAGAAGTTCACAGCTCAAAGCTCAAGTCACCTATGATTATCCTATGGCTATCCTATTGGTTCTTTTTGTTCTTATGGATCGATAAAGAATGGATTGAAACTTACATTTGCAACACTTGTAGACTATGTTTAAGCTTATGTAGTCGGTGTCGTTCTTATTTCAATTTTATGTCTCTTGTTCGTAATTTATTTTTACCTTGGCTTCTTTTGAAAATTTCATTTGTCTGCTTATTAAAAAGGTGAAATTTGTTTGGACATGTACTTCATGAATGTTGACTAAGGTTTATTTTCGGCAAATTTGCAGGTCGTTGAAGAATTCGTGGACCATGAGATCTATCAAGTCTATTTATGCGTTAGTTTGATTAGACTAGGTCCCACATAGATGCATTAAAGTATTTCATGGTATTAATAGATACATCCGCAGATGGTCACGTGTATGCTTATTATTAAGTCGAAATCTCGAATTTGCAAAATTATTTGCTCAAATAATAAAGTTAAGAGCACAATTTCCTAATCATACAATTAAAAACATTCAACTTGATAATGTTGGAGAATTTACATCCTAAACATTTGATAATTATTGTATGTCTATTGAGATAAGTGTTGAATATCGTGTAACTTATGTTCATACACAAAATGGTTTAGCAGAATCATTTATAAAATGTGGCAATTAATTGCTAGACCATTGAGAGCTAAACTGTAACACGCAAAAAATTAAGGTAGTTCTAATTTTATTTTTCTTGGATTTATTTAATTTTATTGAAATTATTTGGATGTTATTTTAGATATTTGTGGAAAGATTATTTTTTATGTAAGAATTAGGATTAATTAAATATTTTTGGAAGAATATTTAATTAATTATAGAATTTGGCTAAACTTCCTACATTTGTGTGGAGACATGATATTTTGCATGATGCGTCACTTGTGCATATTCTGCTACCAGCTTATCACAAGTAGTCACTATTACAATTAACATATACCCATGAGCCAAATATTTCTCATTTGAGAATTTTTTGTTGTACAATATATGTTCTAATTGCTTCATCACAATGTACTAAGATAGGTTCTTAAATGATATGTTGGATTTGATTTTCCATCAATTATTAAATATCTTGAACCCTTGATGGGTGATGTATTTACTGCACAATTTGTTGATTATCATTTTAATGATACAAAATTTCCAACATTAGGGGGACGAAGAATTTAAGAAGTTACATGAAATGTATCATTATTGTTTCATTCGGATTATTGTATATAGATCAATGTACACTTGAAGTTCAGAAAATAATTCATTTGTAAAATATCGTAAATCAATTACGAGATGCATTTATAGATGCAAAGAAGGTAACTAAGTCACATATAGAAAGCTACAAATGTCCCATAAAAATTTTATACCTCAAAATAATAAGTTATCATTAATGAATCTAAAATACACGGGAGGCGTGGTAGACTAGTGGGTTCCAAAGATATAAATCCTTGAAAAAGAAAGGGAGTCAATAAATTCGATTAAGGATATGGATGTTTTAGAAGAAATCTAAATTTTAAATCCTAACAAAAATATCGAAGAAGATAAAACAATTAAGGATAATAATGAGATTTCGATAAAATTATATCATGACAGAAAAATGATGAAACTGAACTAATGTAGTTGTTGATAACATTTTTGCATATAATGTTGCTCTTGATATTATATCCGAAAATGAGGATATATCCTAAATCAAAATTTGTTGAAGAATGTCAGATGGAGAAAAGATTGGTCTTTATGGAAAGAAGCAATTGATGCGCATAATTAAATTCACTTTCAAAACGTCAAGTTTTTGGACTAGTAGTCAAAACACTAGGAGGTGTCAAAGTTATAAGATATAAATGAATATTTGTAAGAAAAAGAAATTAAGATAATAAGATCACAAGATATAAAGTAGGATTAATTGCACAAGGTTTTCCACAAATATCTGGTATTGATTATGAGAAGACATATTTTCCAATGGTGGATGCAACCACATTAAGATTTTAATTAATTGGCCTGATTATGTATGAAAATATGGACATGCATCTTATGGATGTAACCACATCATATTTATATGGATCTCTTGATAATTATATTTATATGAAAGTTCTAGAAGGATTAAGATACTTGAAACATATAAATCAAGTTCTTAGGAACCAATAAAGTTATAGAGATCATTATATGGATTGAAACAATCAGAACGAATGTGATACAATTGTCTGAGTGGATATTTATGTTGAAAGAAGGATATCAAAATAATCCAATAGTTCCATGCGTTTTTATAAAGAAATCATTTATAAAGAAAACATAGTAAGGATTTGTTATTATAACTGTATATGTTGATGATTTAAATATAATTGAAACTCCTGAAGAGCTTTCAAAGGTAATAGGGTATCTTAAAAAAGGATTCAAGATGAAAGATCTCAGAAAAATAAAAATTTTGGTTTGCAAATTGAGAATTAACAGGTGGGTTATGTGTTCATCAACCAACTTATACAAGAAAAATTTTGAAAAAAAATTATATTGATAAAGAACATCTATTGAACATTCAAATGTAAGTTCATTCAATAAATATGTGAAGAAAGATATAGTTCAACGTCAAGATGATAATATTGAACAACTCATTGGTCTTGAAGTACCATATCTTAGTTCAATTTGTATATTTATGTATTTTGCTAATAATACAATATAAAATATTGCATTTTTAGTAAATTTATAGCTAGATACAATTATTCTCTAACAAAAAGACATTATAATGGAATTAAAGCATATACTTCATTATCTCTGATAAACAATTAATATGAGTTTATTTTGTTCAAATGATCAAAATTTGACTTATTAGTTGGTTTTGCATATTCTTGATATTTATGTGATCCACACAAAACTAGATCTCAAACAGATTATCTATTCACATGTGAAGGAACTGCTATATCATGGCAATCAATGAAACAAACCATAACAGTCACTTTCTCAAATCATGTTGAAATTTTTGCAATGCACGAGAGCCAGGGCGAGAATATATATGATTAAGATCAATGACTCAGCACATTCAGAGAACATGTGACTTATCGTCGAGTAAAAATCTTAACACATAACAATGGATCTTCCTTATTTTGATATTTGGAAATTTATTTAATTTTTCTAACACAAATTGCTTAATATAGAAAAAAAGGAAAAAAGTAAGAAAGAAAAATAAAAAGTTTTTGATGGTATAAATTGTTCATCATAGATTTTAAATGATTTTCGTTTTATCATTGTGGGAAGAGAGTGATTTTAGAATTCAAAATGATTTCAAACTTGTTTTTACTTGAAAAACGTTTTCATCTAGAAGACTCAAATTCCGAAAGATCTATATGATTCAAAATTAAATTACTTAATTGAATTTGTTATATTTTAATTTTTAATTTTAGTTAAAATCCTTGGTCAATTCTTAACTTTCCTTTTAAGTTACTATTCAAACACAAAATTTTAAATGCATCTATCCCAAATATTCTTCCTTCCAAACAATATAATTATTTTTAAATCATTTATGATATTTCAAATCATCATAGGATTTAAAAAATCAATGCTTCAACTTTTCTGAATTCAAACAAAGGGCAAGAGATGTAGATGATGAAAAAAAATCCATATATTTTTGTTTTATTTTTTAAAAAACAATTTTTACAATTTCTTTTACAAAGTTTTTTATTATTTCAAGGGATTAAGTTTTGGAGTTATGTTCAAGAAATGCACTTTTTTTTTAATTTAAATGTGTGTTTAGATTAACTTTTAAAATGTTTAAATTTGAAAAGAAATCATCGTTAAACATTTGTGGTGTTTAGTAATTTTTTAAATTTCATTTTAAAAAAATAAAATTGAAAAATAATTCATTTCAAACCAAACCAAATTTTTTAAAAAAATTATGTATACAAACACTTATAAAAAAATCTAACCAGTAAAAGTGTAAAAGAGCTAAGGGTTTTGTTATATGAGAAAACCATTTTCTTAAAACATTATTGTGAATTCATATTTAAAAGAACTATTACATATATACACTTTTTGGGAAAAAAATAATTATAGAAAAATTTATGGGAAAAATGATTATGATAATTCTAGTGTTGTGATATATGTGTTTGGGAGAAAATTTATTATTGGCAGTGTTATGATAATACTTGTTAAAGGAAAGGATTATGAAAATTATTTATATATTATTATTTTTTAAAAATTTGTATTTTAAATTCAATATACAAATATTTGAATATTTAATTTACCAAATTATCATGTTTTCGTAAAACAAGTTACATTAGTTTTCTTAAATACAATGTCTATTTTCGACCTTTTTTATGGAAGCGTTTAGTGCCAATAAATTATTATATATTTTTTAATTCGTATCCTAACTCCAATACACAAATTATATATATTTTTAATGTTGGGTCGTTAAGTGCGAATAAATTATATTTTTATTTTTTAATTGATATTCTAAATGCAATACACAAATTTCATATATTTAACAATTGATTTAAACCAAATACTAACACCAAAATTTCACTTAAACGAAACTATATACGAAGAACAAAATAGTTTCTAGGAAGGGAGTCATAAATTGAAATCAATTACCTGGAACAATGCAGGAGCAAATTTTTTTATTATTTTTAATAAATTCATATTCTAACTCCAATACACAAATTTCATATATTTAATTTATCAAATCACCGTAGCTTTCATAAAACAATTTACAATAATTTCTTTAAATAGGAATTCCATTTTCAACCTTTTCTATGTAATCATTAGGTTTGATTAAATTATTAATTTTTTAAAAAAAATCATATTCTAAATCCAATACACAAATTTCATATATTTAATTTACCAAATCGTCATAGTTTTCGTAAAACAATTTTCAGTAATTTCTTTAAATACGACATCCATTGTTAACTTTTTTTTTATGTAATTGTTACGTGCGATTAAATTGTTAATTCTTTTAAATTCATATTCTAAATCCAATACACAAATTTCGTATATTAAATTTACTAAACCATCCTAGTTTTCGTAAAGCAAGAGCAAAAAGAAAATACGGGTCAAGCGGTGTAATCAGAATAAATGATCTAATTTAAGAGTAAAAGAAGAAATTAAAATTTTAAATGAATGTAATTGTACCAAATTCATAATTTAAAAACAAGTTGTGTTTTTTAAATAAAAGATTAAAATTAACAACACTTGTAAGTATATAAATTATAAATGAGAAAAAAACAGATTAAATAATATTTAAAGTTAAATTGATTAATTATAAATAAGGGAGGATTGAGGAAGGAATAAAGAAAGATTGAGGAAGGGTTATCACAAGGAAATTGTTATATAACCCTTCCCCTCTCCCAAAGACACCCTAATAGGCCGTTTGGGGGAAGGAAAGGAATAAAGAGGAAAAGGAATAAGGAAAGGGGATTAAGTTGAGGAAATGATTATTATAATCCTTATTTGGGGAAGGATTAAGTGGGAGGAATACGAAAGATTATTTATAATCCTTGTTTGGAGGAATGATTAACTGAAACGATTATGGGGATTATTATAATCCTTGTTTGGGAGAAAGATTATGACAAAAAAAAATTGTATTTTTTCATTTTCGTAATTTTTTTTATTTGTACGTTAACCTCAATATGAGAAAAAATATAAAATTATTTTTTTTCCTGGGAATAAAATTCTTGTTTTTTTTCGTGAACCTAATACAAAATAAAAAATGTGCTAATATTTTTTACATTTGTATAAATTGTTCGTATCGTAAAGCCTCTATAACAAAAAATTGTATTCAAATTCATGTTTTTAATTAGGTTGTACCGTAATCTAAGTGTTCACAAAACAATTATATTAATTTTTTTATTTATTTTGTATAAATATTTTTTTTTACTTGTAACACACACCTAATACACCTTCAAAATTGAAGTTTTTTTTTTCATTTGTACAATAGTTTTTTCTTTCTTTTTTTACATTAAATCCATTGCATAAAATAAAGTGTATTAATTTTTTTTTGGTTGTGTAAAATATGTTTTAGAAATTTATATCGTAAATTCAATTCACAAAAAAATTATATTATTTAATTTTTCATTTGTCTTTAATTTGTAGTTCAATTTGATCTGTAAATTCAATTCATTAAAAAATATGCTTTTTTAAAAAATTTATGACAGATATTTATTTTTTCTATGACAACCCCATATGAGAAAGAAATTGAATTACAATTTTTCTCATGTGTAAGAAATGCTTATGGAATGTTTTCCATAAACCAAATACAAATAAAAGCTATATTATTATTATTTGCATTTGCATTTGCATTTGTCTAAACTTATTTATTTTGTTTGTACTGTTTTCCAAAATGACGAAAAATTATATTAAAATAATGTTTATATTTTATTTCTACTGTAACCCCAATACACAACAAATATGTATTAATTTTTAAGTTTATTTTGTATAAAAAAGAAATTTGAACCGTACACACAATACAAAATACAAACAAATTGTATTAATTTTTTTATTTATGTAAAATATGTTTCTTCAAGTTGTACTGTAAATAGAATACAAAAAGAAATTTGTATTTTAAGTTTGTATCGTCAATCCTATACAATAAAAAATTGAATTTTAGTTGGCGCATAGAGAATGAAAGAAGAAGATATGAGAATTCATTTGTTTGAAAAAGAGAAAAAATAAGAATATTAATTTGGAGAGAAAAAAATAAATGAGGAAATAGAAGAAATAAAAGGATTGTATTGGAAAATGGAAGGATTATGTTGAGAAATGGAAGGATTAAGGGAGGAAAATGAGTTAATAAATGAGAAAAGAAAATGAATAAGGAGATTAAGTGTAATCATTTCCCTCCCCTTAATCCGTGAGCCAAACAAAAAAATGACTAACTTAGTCCTTTTCTTTCCTTTTCCTCCCTCAAACTGTCCTAAGGGGTCGTTTGGGAGAAGGAAAGGAATATAGGGGAAAATGAATAAGGAAAATGAGGGATTAAGTGGAGAAAAGAATTATTATAATCCTTGTTTGAGGGTTGGATAAAGTGAAAGGATTATGAAGGATTGTTTATAATCCTTGTTTGAGGGAAGGATTATGAGGGATTATTATAATCCTTGTTTGAGGGTTATGTGGGAAGAATTATGACCAAAAAATCCTATTTTTTAGGAGCATTTATAAAAACAGCAAAATAAATTAAAATATTTACAAGCTATAGTAAAATTTTGGATTCTACCACTAATAGTATTTTATCACTATAAGCATATCAATGACTATTAGTGATAGAATATGCTATAGCTTGTAAATATTTCGTAAAATCTACTATTTTTAAAAATTTCCCTCTTTTTATTTGTGTAATTTTTTGTATTTATACATTAACCCAAATATGAGAAAAAAATACATAATTATTTTTTTTCTTTGAATAAAACTCTTGTTTTTTTCGTGAATCCAATACAAAATGAAAAATGTACCAATATGTGTTGCAAACTTTGTCCGTATCGTTAAAGCCTCTACAACAAAAATTGTATTCAAATTCATTTTTTTAGTTAACCGTAACTCAAGCTTTCACAAAAAACATGTATTAATTTTTTTTCGGTTGCGTAAAATACGTTTATGAAATCTGTACCGTAAATTCAATTCATAAAAAAAATGTATTTTTTAATTTATCATTTGTCTTCAATTTGCAGTTCAATTTGATCCATAAATGCAATATATTAAAAACCATGCTATTTTTTTTAGCTATGGAAAATATGTTTTTTTGTACGGCAACCCCATATGAGAAAGAAATTGAATTACATTTTTTTTCACATGTACGATATCTTATGGAATGATTTCCGTACACCAAATACAAAATAAAATATGTATTAATTTTTTTTATTTTTTGCGTTTGTCTAAACTTATTTATTTTTATTTATACCTTATTAAATGTGGTGATACGAAGGGCATTGAATCCATATGAAATGCGGTGACATAAAGGGCATGGATAAAATGTAATGCAACATACGATATAAAATCATGGATGCAAAAAATGCATAACAAACATTATATGCATTACAGTGAAGAACATTTCGCTGGAGAAACTGAATATCGACAACAAAAATACATACCAATATGGAATGTCACACTGAAAGATGGACAACAATGGATGAAAGCGTGACCAACAAAGGAGAACAACATTAAATGAGGAAGGGGACAATATATATAAAGGAAGGGAGTATCAAAGTTAATGATGCAGCAACAACCCAAAAAAAATATTAATACCACTATCAAACATGCTGTGTTGACAAGACAAGACATAGAAAGTGAATGGTCAAAGAAGCATTCACAGGCATGCCACACAAGTTAGAGACAGTCAGTGCATGTGAAGGACATAAAATACTTCTTTTTTTGTTTTATTTTCTACACAACATAAGTGAAATAACAGTAAACAATACACAACCAAAGGAGAAAAATATATTAAGTAACCCAGAGACAGATCAAATGAGGAAAGTTATTGTTTTCTTTTCCCATTTTCGACACACAAGAAGTAAAAAATATAAATACAGTGCACATCAAAAGAAAGACGAAAAAATAGAGACTGATATAGAGACACAGTGCAGCAAACGAATACACAAGAAGAACTTCTTTTCCATTTTCTACACATAATAAGTGAATGCAAAAAATATAAGCCACTGCCAAACAAATGAAGAAAGAAAATGACCATCCACAAAGAAAAATGATTGTGAACACTTCAAGAACGAACATGGAACAAAAAAAGAAATGGCAGAACAAAATAAAACTACTAATAATGAAGATCAAAGAGAACATATGAAATGATAGTTTCAATCAAAATAATGTGATATTCAGGAAAATAACTCATGATCGGCAGACGAATAAAAGGAAGAATATTACCTTGTCCCTACCTTGCTCGGAGCCACCAAAGCCACAACCCTCTGCTAGTATTTGTCACTCATCAGTGAAGGAAAGGCTGTTGCGACCATGGAGGTTAACCGAGTGGCAAGGAAAATACAATAAATGACGTACGAGCGGCAAGTCCGTAGGACAAGCCATGCAAGGAAGCAGCCACCTAGTCAACGAATGTCCGACCGGAGATAAGACATCAAAGACCTTCGTTTATTTCTAAATGTGGCCCGTCAACGAGACCCACACCCATGGGGACATTAAAGACCGACAGACAATAGGAAAAAAATGTGAGGTTTAGAAAATCGATGTGGATCAAAATACTGTGAAGAAGATGGTGTTGAACCATGGAGAAAAACCAATGAGTGCCGAAGAGGGTAAAAATATCGTCAGATCTAGGAAAGTAGATTGAGAGAGATGTCGATTTTAGGCAAATAGATTTGGACAAAATTGTGAGAGGAAAAGTGTGAAAAAGAAGAGAGAACCACTGCTCGATCGGATGTAGAAGACAAAACGAATGCACAAAGAATGAAGAAGAAGAGAGAAGGAATAATTCGTTCGGCTGTAAGAAGAAGAAGAGAGGAATTCCTTTGGCTGTGAGAGGAGGAAGAGAGAAAGGTTAATTTGTTCGGCAGTGAGAAGAAGAAAGGGAAGAAATAAATGAGGAAAGAGAATAAATAAGTAAAAGAAGAAAGATAAGAATTATGTTGGGAAATGAAAGGATTATATTGGGAAATGAAAGGATTAAGTAGAGAAATAAATGAGTAAAGAGAAGGAATAAGGAGGTTTAATTTTAATACTTTCCCTTTCCTTACTCCAAACGGACCCGGAAAGGTTAGCTCAACTTGGGAAGGGTTTGAATTTGTAAGAGAAAAAGTAAGAATGTAGTATGAAATGAATTGAGGATGGGAGGGATGTAACTAAAACCGTCGGTTCGTTTGCTTGGGGAATAATAATAATAATAATAATAATAATAATCATCTCCCACTCCCACGATGTTTAAATGTCCTTCCAATTCCCCCACTAATTTTACGAAGCCGTGGCGAGTGGGTTACTAATTATATTTATTTATTTATTTTGCCTTCCCACGATTAAAAAAATGCATTTAAAATATAAGACAGTGGTTTGTTACAATTTAGAAAAAATATAAGAGAGCCTCCTCCTCCTCCTCCTCCTCCTCCTCCTCCTCCTTCATCTTCTTCTTCAACAAGAATCAAACAAACACTCCAAAATCTGAACCACACACCCCGCCATGCCCATGCCAAGGTGCTTCTTAGACATTACCATAGGCGGGGAGCTTGAAGGAAGAATCGTTATTGAGCTTTACAATCACCTCGTTCCTAAAACTGCTGAGAATTTCAGGGCCCTTTGCACTGGTGAGAAAGGCATTTCTCCTAATACCGCTCTTCCTCTCCATTTCAAGGTCCTTACATTTCTCTTTTTTTCTTTTCTTTTCTTTCTTTCTTTCTTTTTTTTTTTTTATGGAACGAGTTGAAGCAAGGACTTGTAGTTTTGATTATTTTGATTCTTTGTGTTCCTTGGTTAAGGCGTTTCTTTCCGCCACTGTAGCTCACTTTTGCCTTTTTTAGACCTTTTCGCTGTTGTGCGTTTCTAACTTGCGCTTTTCTGTTTACTCTCTTTATTGTTTATGAACTGAACTGTTTTGCTTTCCGTTTTTTTCGTGTATTTGGATGTTGATTTCGATAATAGTTTGCAACTTGACGAAGAAAAGATAGTTACGAAGTTGTATGTCTTTAATTTTTTTTTCTGGCCTTTGGTTTTAAATTTGTGCTGGAGGAAAGGCATAGTGTCATTTCTGGCTGGGATGTTGCTTTCTTCTAATTGTGAATTGATAGGAGATGAACATTTTTTTCTCCTTTCTGTGTTTGGTTCATATATAAATTGGAGAATGAATAAAGAAAACGAAAATGAAAAGTGGATGCTATGGAACTTTATTTTATATGATTGCTAAGAAAGAAAGTTTGACATTACTATAGAGTGATTCAATATCGTTTGGGAAAATTTTGACTGCTAATGATAATTTGTCATCTTGATGAGTTATAGAGTATGATCATTTGATTTGATTTCTATGGTGAAAAGCACACTCAACCTAACATATTTAGTGGCCC